>CM035235.1:62645451-62877937 GCA_020226215.1 Sindora glabra | reverse complement strand
CACAAGACCAAACATGCAATAAACAAGTCTATTACCATACAAGTGATTGTACAAGAGATTCATCATGTGTTGCCAAAGGTATTATTCAAATTCAAAATATACTATACTGAAGATAGGCCTCAAGAAATTTATAGAATCATAGCAAGCTGAAAGTTCCCTTCAAAAGTCTAATTCAAATATCAGGAGATGAAAAAGAAGTGTTTGAATGGAGAGTATGTGTAAAAAGGCTAGGTGTTACTAGAGGATTAAAGAAAAAATAACACCTGCAGCATCCCAATATGATCATGTTTGACTATACCACTGATTTACTGAGTAACAGAAAAAATTCTTCATTATAAAAGGAAAGAAGAATAATAATATGCATAACCACCTAGTCCAAGGGCCATCAAAATATTCTCCAGCTCAGGACATTGTGGAACATCTTCATCAGGTACCCAGGGGTGTAGTTCTCTCTCATTCTCAATATGATGAGACTGAGATATTATAGAATCAACCATAATCTCCTGTTGCATTTCACGGTGAGCATCACCGGGTAGGCTGTCTCTAGTACAGCAATGCCCTGCGCATTAACACATCCATGAATATCAATATGAACAAGTTGACAATGGGTGCACAACATACTAATCTTAGACTCAAATTTTAATCCATAATTATGATGCACCATAAAAAAAAAATTTATAAGGTTTCCTATATTACTCTATTTGATGATCCAGTACATCTCAAATACATGAAAAAGCAGCAAACCTTTGCAGTGACTTGTACGAGTTCTTTGGAAGGTATAATCAAAGTCTTTGAAGGAGGCTTGCTGACAGATTCTGAACCAGATTTCTGCCCATGTAAAGAACCATCTTTTGTCAAACGAGCCATTTTCAAAATGATTCCTAAAAGAAAGGTGTTAACGATACCATCAGTTAAAGTCTGAACCCTCTCATTTTTTTATCATATCAATTGTTAAAAGGATACAGAAATCTAATTTTTATATACCAACATTTAAAAGCAATTATATCAATAATACCAAAATCAATATGAAAAAAAAGGGGACAAAGCATACCGAAATCTTTGTCAGCATTTGTTGCATGAAATATTCCAGAGTATACAGATCCATTTTTCACCTGGACTTCCACCTGATGCCCAATAAGACACGTTGTTATATATACTAATCGATCATGTGAAGGACTCTCATAAGTACCACCACCTTTAGTGCCAGTAATTGCACCTATGGTTGCTATTCTGCTAGCATTTGATTTTGAGGATGGAGTCTTATTCTCTAACTTAGTTGCCCCCCTCTTTCAGGTCTCCGACAGCTGTATCCGTTAGAAGATTTATGCTGCCCAACCTGCTGCACATTCATCCTCAATAGCTATGCGTCTAGTCTGCAATAAACTTAAGAACCAAAAGTCAATCAACAGCAATAGAATACATCAGGATGGCAAGACATGGTAGACAAAACAATACTAAGAGTAATAACCAAGTAACAGAACACAGTCGACAGAGCAGAGAAAGAAAAAGGGACAACTGACTTGTCAATGGAAGGGTTTTTTTAAAACGCATGCAACCCTGAAATCAGAATCACTCACAAAACCCCTTTTGTTCCTCCCACACACACAACCCCCCCCCCAAAGAGAGAGAGAGAGCCTGAAATAAGAAGGATATACAAGAGTAAATACAATTGTAAAAGCAACCAAGTAGTCAACTCCAAAGTATAATCAATTCCAGAAATTTTATGAAATCATGCCATGATGCAAAATTAAGTCAAAGCTTCTTGATAAACCCTACTCGATACAGAATAAAGGAAAACACACTCATAAATTGCTACTTTCAAAAAGGGGGAAAAAGTTAAATATGCAACACATAACAAGTACTCATGTGATTTTTTAACGTAAGGAGAGAGCAGATGTGTACATAGAAGCCCGATCCGGACATGCATAATTCTTACTTTGCATTCAAAGAAAATGCACATCTTCTACAAGTTATTCTAAGTAAGCATAAAGTAAGAAAATAAATAAGTCTTAGTTCTTAGAACTTTTGATCACTTAGCAATCAGGTTTTGCAGCCGCCGCCGCCTCCGATCAAACAAACCTCCAAATAAAAATCCAGACTCGGTTGCACCCAGATTTTCAAAAATAAATAACTTGCGTCTCTATCTCTTTTCTTGCTCCCAAAAACCAGAACCCAAATACAATAGCGTAAACTAATACTTAAAACACCCAAAATTCAGAATACCCAATGCTAAACAGCATCAAGCATTTAAAATTAATTGAAAAACAAATTGCTTACCCCTTTAAGCTTGATAACAATCTGATTGCTTGAAGCTCAACAGAAGAGTTGAAGGGAACTGCTATCGTTTAGGGATTGGAATGAGAAGAAAAAAAAAGGTACTTCGGTTTGAAGGGAGAGTGCGAGAAGAAGATGAGCAAAAGCTCGAATCGCAACTGCAAGGAAATTCAGAGAAAGATGCAAGGGGAGTGTGGTCGAAATCGAGCGAAAATCATTGTTGTTTTTGAGATTTTGAAGGTCAAGGAGCAGGAGGGAGACCGCTGCGCATGACGCCCGAAAACCAAACCGGAAGGAGTGATCCGGTGATATGTCGTCTACAACATTATTCATGGCCTACTATTTGTTTTAAATTTGTTTTCTCATAGTATTTGTTTTCCATTTTTACTGAGTTCGATACAAATTATTATTTAAATATGAAATTATATTATAATTTTATAGAATTTAAAAATTATTTATTTGAATTATTATTTAAAAATAAAATTATAATTTTATATAATTTAACATTATAATTTCAAAAATAAAATTATTAATTTTATTTTTATTAATTAATTAAGATATTTTTTAAATTACAATAGGAGTAATTAAAATATTAGACACAAATACAAAAAATCAAAATTTAAATTCTAAATATAATAAATGATATAAAATTTTTAAAAAATATTATTATGTTTATTTAAATGAAAGACTCTCTATATTTTTATTAAGATATTTTTTAACTATTTTATTGGCATAACAATTTATTTAAAAAAAATGCAAAGGGTGGAAAGATTTACTCTCGAAACATCGTTGAGTGCAATAACATAACATACGATAAATTATATAATTAGAATTTATTTTATACATGGAATAAATAGTAGAACTCATCCAAAAGTGGATAAGAGTCATAAAATAATGTTAAAATAAATTCTAAATAATTAAAGATAAAAATATTTTTTAAATTTACTTGGGATAATTTTATTGATTTTCAATATGTAAGGCATTTTAATCAAAATAATTATTTGTTAAAGTCATACATTTTTCGATTGGATAATTTTGTAGAAACATTCATGAAAAGATCAAATGTACAATTATATATCTATCTTATCATATATATATTATGTTATATTATCAATGGTTCTTATATTATAATATATGGTATGCTAAATTGAGGCCTTATAGAACAAAAAGAAAATTCAATTTAATACTAAATTTCTAGGGCAATTTTTACTTATATATTTGTATAATTAATATTAGAAATAGCTTTGTTTCAAAATTAGATGAATATTAAAATTAAAATAAATTTTTAGTATTATAACATCATTAACTCTTTCCTGAAATAACCATGTGAAGGAGAGTTTATACTTTATTTGAAAAAAAAATGTAATAATTCATCTAACATTTTTGGACATTATCCTTCTTATTTTAAAATTCCTAAAACACCCCTCCAATGGCAGTCAAGTGCAGCTCCACAAATGACTTCTCAACTATACCAACTATTATCTCTTATACTAGCTCACCTAGCTTGCACTCATCGAGTAATATTATTGCAGCCATTAATGACGTCGAAATGCATGCTGAATTCCAAAGTTTTGTAAAATCTGATTCTATAGATGTCAATTGGACTTAGGAGTGTATCAAGCTTGGAAGATAGATAACTTGTCAATTCCATCAGTTAGTCAACAAAAGCAATATTTGCTTGCATTGAAGATTTGCAGTAAAAAATTTAAGTTGTGTCATTTAAAAGAAAGCTTTTGTTGCCGAAATCCTCTTACAAGTTATTATGGATACGAATTTGTTGAGTAGACATGCAACATGGGCCGTGGTCATAGGCAATGCGGACAGCTTAGTATAAAATTTCGTATTTAATGTGGACTTACGTGGATAAATTTATGTGACCCCGTTCGATTGCGGATTGATCGTGAATAAAAAATTATTTTTTAATTATTTTTTTTCTTACATTTATGCTTAATATATATCTATAATTTCAATCCAATACTTCCTAACAAACTCATTCAATTTTTATACTCTAATCCAATTTTTTTTATCAAAATATATTCATAATAATTAAAATATTAAAAATATAATTAATAAATTATAAAAATAAAAATTTAATAAAAATATAAAAAAAAATGCAAGCTATCCGCAGGGCAAGCTTGTAACCTATTTAATTTTCCATGTAAGATTTCATGATTTAAACATTGACTATATGAGAAGTAATAATATTAGATATTATTATACTGCTAAAGTACTTGTAGAAATTCTTGCTTTATAAAATTGAAAAAACAAATACACAACCAACACGCTTGGGGGGAGGGGTTGGGGGGAGCTCACATGTATGCTTTAGTTCATGTAAATCAAAAGTAAAAATTGATATCACCATTATCATAACAAAATCTGAACAATTATCTGTGGAGGCTGAAGGAGTGCTCCTTATGCATTGTAATCTCTAGGTACAAATTTCTCAAAAACACTAATTCTAAATTCAATTTTTAATTAAAGCAAGTGTTGAAATTAAAAAAAAAATCTGGAAGAAAATAAATTTAGAAACAGTGTTGCGAGGCAGTTATAACAGCATCCATAACATATTACTCTAATTTTGTACGGTTTAATTTGCACAAAAAATATGACTTCTTTCACCATAGGTTGAATTATACTGGCTTTCCTCAACAAAATTCCGTAGCATATTTTGCTTCAATCGTTTTTTTTAATCCCATTTCCATTTTTTTTTAATGGACATGTACTAACAATTTTTTTTAATCGAAAATTGACTTACCCTTGATGTCCTTCACTGTCAACTATTTTTTACAAGCAGGAGAAATCAAGAAGGTATCAATTTTAAATTCAAAGAAAGTGATTCTCACTGTAAAAATTTTTAAAGAGCTCGTTATTACCGCAAGGCAACTTAGGCAATTTATTAAAAGATCGCATGTTCAAATCTATTTGTTATCCATATTTAAAAGAAAATTGGAGAAATTCCTTTTTCTAAGCAATAGTAAAGTGGCAAAAGAGAGAGAGAGAAATTCTTGAGCATGAATCTTTGACGCAACATAAAAATTTCATGATAATCTCCATTAATTAGTAAATGAATATGGCAGTGTCCAAACAGTCTAAGAATTACATATTATAAACTATGTTAAACAACACACAAAATAGCACCATATGTTATACCATGATTAATTCCTGAATTTTAATTGAAGTGTGTAAAATAACTTTACAACTATAAAAGCTGAAGGATTTGAACCAGAATGATAATCATAAGTTCTGATACATGTTGAAGCTAGAAAAGAGCAATATATTCATGAAAATCTTACTAATATTGAACAATACTCCCAACAAAGGGGAAGCTGTAAATACAAGAAAAAGATGTTAGTCATGTTCCTGTATTCCTTTCTCTAAAAAAATACTTGCAAACTTGGGCAGTTAGTCTCAAATCTATGCATGTACTCTGCTGGCCTGGAAAATTCTCTTCCTGGATTCATTCAATAAAATCAATACCATTCAGAGCAATCTTCTAATCTCACAAGAATGTTAGCCTTACTATGATTACAGTTTCCAAATAATCTATATGTATACAAAATAGGTTAATATTCCAACAGACCACCGTTGGAGCCTTAGCCAATCTTATTGGCATCCATGACTTCCTTAACGGCCAGTTTCAACTCAGAGATCTGAACCTGGTAAATATATCCAAAGTCTTGTATGGAGATAAAAATTCAAAGAAAAATAATCAATAAGTGTTACTAAAATAGTAATTCCTCCTTGTCTTCTCTAGACAACCGAAGTTTGCTTCATTTCCAAGTAAACCTTTTCTAACTCAGCATAGATTTCATTTGATTGACTATGAGTTGTATCACCAACCGCAAAAACATGAACTTGCTTATCTACCTCTATCCAACTCCATCCTGCACGTTTTACTATTCTTCTTTTTTGCATGACTTTTCTGACCTCAGCTGCTTCATTCCATAAACCCTTTCCTGTATAGAGTTGCGCTAGTGTTATATAATGTGCTGCATTACATGGTTCCATCTTCAAAAGCTGATCAGCTGCTCCTTTCCTAACTCTACTTCTCCATAAATCTTACAAAAACCAAGAAGGAACTCCACATTACAGAATTGGGATCATAAGGCATTTCTTCCATTAAATCCCTTGCCTTCCTTAGTTTCCCACATCTTGCATAAAGATCAATCAAGCAAGCATAATGATCTAGATCAGGACTTAACCCATAATCCATTCTCATTTTATTGAAGCATTCCTCTCCTTTGTCAAGAAGCCCAGCATGGTTACATGCTGTTAACACAGCAATAAAACAGACATGATCCGGAATGAAACTTTCTTCTGTTAATAAATGATCAAAAAGTTCCAAAGCATCTGAACTTCTCCCACTTTGGGCATAACCCAAAATCATGGATGTCCACAGTACACTGTTCTTCTCAGAAGTCTGATCTAACACAGAACGAGCTCCATCAATGTCACCACCCTTTGAATACATATCGATTAAAGCACTAACCACAAACACATTACTTTCTGAGCCCATTTTAATTACAAGAGAGTGCAATTGTATTCCTGGGAAAAGTACTGTAAGATTGGCACATGCACTCATATGCTGGTTAGAGTATGATCAGTAGGACTCAAGTTATTTTTCCTCATTTCTACAAATAGTTTCAGCACATCCTCATAATAACGATTTTGAGAATACCCAGAAATCATAGAATTGCAAAGTACAGTATCCTTTTCACTAGCCTCATCAAATAGTGATAAAGCATCATCAATTTGTCCCCATTGTGCATAACAACAAATTAAGGAGCTGACCACAAAGTTGCTAGTATCATATCCTCGTTTGATAACATGAGCATGAAGAGTAAACATAGCTCAAGAGCCTCTTTTTGCTCCACACAGGCACTGATAACACTGGCATAGGTGTAACAACTGGGCTTAATTTGGGTGCCTAACATCTCTTTAAACATCAATAAGGCATCTCGTCCTTGCTCATTTAATGAGAATCCAGCAATAAGTGCGTCCAAGATACTTGATCGTGTATTTTCATGCCAAAAAATACCTCCCTTGCTTCAAAATAGAACCACATTTTGCATAAAAATCAACTAGAGCACTACTAAGAAACAAGTTAGCATCATAACCAGAATGAATAATATAAGCATGGATTTGTATACCCAAGAGCCAATTCTGAGTTTTTGCACAAGAACTAAGAGCAGTACAAAGAAGAAACTTTGTTGGCTTTTCCCCCAATCTGTTTGTTTGTCTTAATGACTGTACTGCTTCAGATGAACTTATAACTCTAGCATGCTTTCTTAGGTTATCATTTTCATGTGTTTTCCCAAGGAATTTTTGTACTAAATCTTTAGCAGAATAGCATTTGGAATACAGATCATTCGTCAGGACCCCAACTTTGCATGGAATTTTCTTGTACAAGTTTTGTGCAGGGGCTGAGTAACACCTGTAAATCCAGCACCAAAAATTGCTGATGCAAGATTGATGATAACCATGCAAGATGATCTCCAATTCCAACCAATCAACGAACCACCTGATGACTATAAATTCAAACAGCTATCTCTCATTTGTTGATTCTCTCGAAAATTATAATACATGTACTCCAACAACTATAGCTTCCAACCTTTTCTTCTACTCACAGGAAAACAATCAAACACATGGTGCACGATCAGTTCCAAGTCTAGCAAGAAGCGAACATCACAACATGACATTAAGTATTGACTGGACATATGGGAGCCTGCGTCAGAACACACATTGTATGCATAAACTTGGAAATCCAGAGACTTTCAAACCCATTCTTCTTCCCAACTATCAGAATCCAAATAGAATAGCAGAAACTACTAATAAAAAACCCAAAATTTCTGATACCAATCACTGATAAAACAATGCAAAGAAGTTAAAGTAGAATATAGCTTACCTCTATGAGCTTGATCACAAACTGATTACTTGAAGCTCAACAGAGAGTTGAAATAGAAGCCCCGTCAGTTACGGATAGGAATGATGAGATGGGTAGCTTGATTTGAAGGGAAAATATGCGCAGAAGATGAACCAAAGCGCGAATCACAGCCAAATGTCAATCGAAGAAGATGCAGCTGAGTGTGATTGAAAAAAGCACCAAAACAAGCCAGAGTTACTTACAACGATTCAAAAGGGAAAGAAAAATGGTGCCATCGAAGTGTTTCATGAGCTCTACTTGGTTGTGATCGGATGAAGAATTTGAAAATTTCAATGAAACACATGAATTTTTATTGACTTAATTTAAATTTTCTTTCTCTGAAGAACCACTAGTTTGAATAACTTATATTGTGTTGAAGAATTTTTAAATTATTGTACTTCATAAATTTTAAAAAGAGTAAAATAAATAAATAATAGATTACTACTGTTAATTTTATAGATTTATTTTTATGTAAAAAATTGTTGATAAAAAAATATTGTTTTATTTATTAGTTTCTTATTAACTCTTATAAATATTTCAAATGACTATTTTATTATTGTAAATTTATTTTGCATTGTTATATTTCATATATAACTGAAAATATATAATGCTACAAAAATTAAGAAATTATCAAACCGATCAAAAATATAATATTTACTAAGATTAAACCCTATAAATTAGATATTTAACTCATATCCAACAGTAATAATTTAACCATAATTTCCACCCTAGGATACATTCCTATTTCTTCTTAACTGACAGTGAGCAAACATATTTCTTGCAAAAGTTTCCTGACATGTTGTTCACTCAATTACTTTTATCACCTATTCGTTCCTTTCTTCATTTCTTTGACATTTTTTCTTCAAATAATTGTCGTATTATTGTTCATTCTTTGACAACCCCCATAAATACAAAAATATCATATTATTGTGATAAAAACTTAAACAAAAAGATATACTAATTTTGCCTATTGATAAATGCAACTAGCAGGAAAAGTTATGAAGTTAATTTTTAAAAGCAGAAAAATTTAGTAACATGAAATTCAGAGTGTTGTAAAGTGCACTTGAAGGTGCCAACTACCTATCAATGACATAGTTTATCATCAACCCTAACCGTATCCTTAGTTCACCTTGGACTTTGTTTTGGAAGAAATAGGGCTTATTGTGGTTTAGCCGGCACTAAACTAGCTCTAATCCTTCATTATGCAAGAGTACTTCTAGGTCTCATAATGCTATTTCATGAAATGAAGATTCCTCCAAGAATAATAATCAAAAGATTCAGCTCAATTCGTACTAATCTAGTTTTTCGAGATTTGCTCAAAAGAATAAACACATTGAGTACTAATTTTGAAAACAACAAGATTTGTAATTGGCAATAACTCTTCCATGGCAAGAACTGCTATTTACATATGCATCAAGATTTAGGAACATTGTGTCTGAGGTTTCATAGTAGTACTCAAGAAGCATGAATAAACCCCAAAGTCATACAAATATTGACACGAAACACATAATATCCCTTATAATATACACATCAGCAACATAGAAACAAATCATGAGTTGAATGAAGCCACACAGATGCCTCACTCATTCATTTACTTCATTCAAACAAAATGGTTGAGTTTATGACTTTAGCAATGCCAACAAGTTTATATATGCATGCAAAATTTAAATAGAGATGGAAATGAAACAGTGTAGCATCCCTTATGACATCCTAAAATTTAACTGTTTTAAGGGTATTGACTTATAATACTTAGGCCTTTTTGTCTTTCTGATGCTTCATCAGAATTCCATAAATAGTTTCGACTGAGTTACAAACAAATATCTTGTTGCTATTTGCTTGCTCTAATTTTATCTAAAAATGACTCAAACATATTCTTGTTTTAGTCCAAATTCATCAGCTACTAAAGGCAGTTAAAAAAATAATAATCAGAAGCATTCTCAGGACAGTTAAACATGCCAGCAAGTATTCTGTTGAAAACTATTGATTTTTAATGCAGCTAGTTTTGTTTCTTTTAGTCATTATCAAAACACAGAATCATATATGTGATAGAGGGTGTAGTTTGCCCATCAAAGTCTACACGAATTCAAAATAAATTACCTGTAATAACAGGTGATAGGGAAAAAAGGAGAAAAAGAAATTCATGTACCTTTATCTATCTGAATGTTGACACAAGTGTTCAATTTTCTCAGCATATGGACAAAGAGATCCTATGCAGTTAGAATACAATGTAGTAATTTTTGTTTACAGCATTTGTAATGCTGGTTTGAATGAACATAGATTTCCTTTTATTTATGTATTTAGGGAGAAGGCTGCAAAGTGGGCAAAGCTGGGTAGAGTCAAGTTTTTGATAGGCTTAGGTGTGCATTCATGGAAAAATGGAAATGGATTCCAACAAAAGAAAAAAAGCACACAGACTTGGATTCGAACTCTAATTCTAAAATCTAAATAGTGATTCCAACTAATTTAATAAAACTTGATCTTCCCAATTAAAGACAGTATTCAATATGCCATATTATCAAACAGAACATGAGTGTGTCAAAAAAAAAAAAAATTTAATCATGACTCAAGCATCTCTCAAATGCCCAATGAGTCAAACAATCAGTTCCAGATTAAAAAAAAGCAAGTTATGACCATCAAATTCCAACAATAAATTCGAGCCAACTTAGGAGTCACAACACACACAAGGGAATATTATCCAGAGTCATCGGTAAAACAAAATTTAATTCATCACCTTATAAGTTAAAATAAAATCATCAAAATCAATAATTTAAAGTCGGAAAAATGCAAATTAACCCTTCTAATTATAAGGTGGCTGGATTTTACCCCTTGAACTATAAAAATAGGCAAATTACTTTAAAAAATTATGCAAAACTTGAATTTCATCCCCCACTGCTAGTAATTTAATGGAAAATATTAAAAATTATAAATTAATCTCATCAATTATGAAATAATTACATTTTATCCCTACTAACTTTTAAAATTTACAAATTAATTATTTAATTATATAAAACTTATGATTAATACTCATTATTTACTTAATTAACCTTTTTAATTAAATTACATGAATTTTTAAAAAAATTAAACTTGAATCATAATATTATTAGACGTTAAATTATCACATTATTTTTTACACACAATTCTTATATTATATAATTAATAAAATTAAATTAAATATATAAAATTTTAATTAAAAATTTGAAAATAAGTTACAAAATTATGTGTAAAAAATAATACAATAAATTAATACATAATAATATTGCAATTCATATTATTAGTACTACTCATTACTAATAATAAATTAATTATATAAAAATACGATTAATACCCATTATCTACTTAATTAATCTTTTTTATTAAATTACATGAATTTAAAAAAATTAAACTTGAAACATAATATTATTACATGTTAAATTATCACATTATTTTTTACGCATAATTCTTATATTATATAATTAATAAAAATTAAATTAAATATATAAAATTTTAATTAAAAACTTGAAAATGAGTTACAAAATTATGTGTAAAAAATGATACAATAAATTAATGCATAATAATATTGTAATTCATATTATTAGTATTACTCAATATTAATAGTCACCATTTGATTTTTTTTTATTGAATTAGCTACTTATTTCATAAAATATGAGCTAAAAACATAGTAAAAAAGTGAAGTAAATACAAATGTTATGTTATATAAAAATAGTAAAAACTTAATATTCTTATTTCATATAATCATATCTAATTTAATTTTAACATTATAATAATCATAATGATGATGAACAATAATTTCTACTTTATCGCTTAAGATTTCTTTTTACAATTTGCTTTATTTAGAATCTAATAATTATATAATATATGATTTATTTTTATTTTATTATTTTAAAATTTATAATTCATTATAATACTTATATTTAGACTAATATATTTATCTTTAGAAAAATATTATATTAGTTAATAAATTTACTGTATTTGTATTTTTTCCAAAAGAAATATAAAAACCCTTTCCAAAAATTAAAACAAGCATTCATTAAAATTAATTTTCTATCACAAAAAGGAGTCTAACCAATATAAATTTTTAAGAAAGATAGAACAAAGTTTTAAATTACCATATTTTATACAAGATTATATATTTTTTCAAAAAAAAATATATGTCTCCCTAATCCTTACACCATATTGTTTTGGAGTAAATTTTTATTTGACCATTGTTTATTGCAAAAATATACGCTTCCCTCCTCAATGAATTTATTTCTCCAAGCTTTCCACTTCCTTTCTAAAATTTTATTAAAAATATGAAAAATATGAATAAAGTAAATTTAGAAACTAATATAATATCTTATTAAAGACAAATATATTAGTTTAAATATGAATATTGCAATAAATTATAAATTTTAAAAGAATAAAATAAAAATAACTCATATACTATATAATTATTAGATTTTAAATAAAATAAAATATAAAAAAATTCTCAAGCAATAAAGTAAAAATTGTTATTTATCACCGTTATGATTATTATGGTATTAAAATTAAATTGAATATGATTATATGAAATGAAAATGTTAAGTTTTTAGTATTTTTGTGCAATATAATATTTGTGTTTATTTTACTTTTTCACTTAAGATTTTTTACTCATATTCTATAGAATAAGCAGCTAATTCAATAAGAAAAAAATTGAATAGTGATAACTAATATTGAGTAATACTAATAATATCAATTAAAATATTATTATGTATTAATTTATTATATCATTTTTTACATATAATTCTATAACTTATTTTCAAATTTTTAATTAAAATTTTATATATTTAATTTAATTTTTATTAATTATAAAACATTATAACTATGCATAAAAAATAATGTGATAATCTAACATATAATAATATTATAATGTAACTTTTAAATTTTTTTAAAATTCATGTAATTTAATAAAAAATGTTGAATAAGTAGATAATAGGTGTTAATCATAAATTTTATATAATTAAGAGATTAATTTGTAAATTTTAAAAATTAGTATGAGTAAAATGTAATAATCTTAATTAATGCAATTAATTTATAATTTTTTTAATATTTTCTGTTGAATTATTAATGGTGAAATAAAATTCAAATTTTGCATAATTTAAAGAGTAATTTGGTTCTTTCCATAATTGAAGAGGATAAAACCTAATTACTTTATAATTTGAAGGCATAATATCCGACAATTCAATAGTTGGAAGAGATAATTTGTACTTTGGTAAGTACGGGGAAAAAATCAACAAGAGAAGCGAGATAGGCAAGCAATAAGCCATCGCCCCCTATCGAGAGCGGAAAGCTGAACTAGAAAGTCTCAAACCACCAAAACCCCTTCTTTGAATGTCTAATTTTAAATGAATTTGTATTCTGGATGGTGTTCGGTTTGAGGGCCTGTTGAGCCAAGCCGCTAGTTGATGAGCTCGACTCAAATAAAAAATAATTCAGTTCGATTCTATTCTTAATTTATTTTTATCAAGTTTAAGTAGAAAATTTAACTTATTTAATAATTCCAACTAAGCATTACTTTTTCTTGCAAACACCTTGTTTATATGTGTGTGTAGTCTTTTAAATATACATTAAAAAATTATCAACAGTCTACTCTCTTTTTTCATTAAATCATATTATTAATAAGATTATGATTTTATTTTCAACTAAGTTATAAGTGTTGATTAAATTTTAATTTAGTTTTTAAGTAATTTGTGTTTTAAGTTTGTTACACTAAAATGAGTAATTTATTAACTAATTGAGTTCAAATTGAATGTGGAATTCATTTGTAATGTAATAAGATCTTTTATAAGTGTCGGACTAATCAAGTTGAATATTAAGCTTTATTATTAAGTCAAGTTGAGCAGAAAGTACATTTTTTATTATAAATCAAGCTTTTGAGCTCTTACAATTTTTTATCAAGTCATGTTCAATTAATTTACAACCCAACTTGACTTAACTCAATTTCAACCTTATTATTTGGATTTAAATAAAGAGAAATTTCATTTTATTTTATTTATAATTCTTGTTTTATTATATTTGTGTTATTATAAAGTTTATTTAATTTTTCAAAAATTTTATTAAAATTTATTTCATTTAGCTTAAGCACATGTTATATAAAAATTTTATTATCTTCTTGACATATATTTCTTATAATACCATTAAAATTTACTTTTTAATTAAATTGCATATATTTTTTAATATATTCTAAACAAAAAATTTATTTATAAATGAATTAAAATTATTATTTTTAACATAATTTTCAAATAATAAGATTCATTTATAAATGAATTAAAATTATTTTTATAGAAATGACATAAAATTAATTATGAAAAAATTAATTCCAGACGAAGCCTAATTGATGAAATTTTAAATTCTCCCTTTTGCTTAGATAAAATACTTGATAAGCCTTGGTTGATCTTTAGAAGATATTTTTCATTGAAAATTTTATTTATTTTTATAGTTTAAAAAAGAGACATGTCAATTTTTTTTTAATGGTAGGAGTTATTAAATTATTAAATACATATACACAAATATTAAGAATCAAACATTGGATGTAGTAGAAGGTACAAAATTTTATAAGAACATCAAATAATACTTAAACTAAAGGCTCTCGGTAAAAAGACATATCACTTTATTTCTATAAAAAATCTTTCAATAAAAGAAACTATAGCTTTAAATACTAAAATTTTGTCATTACTTATGTAGACAATTTAATTCATATTTTAAAATTTTAAATGCACCAAAAATTACATTTTAAATCCAAACGTTAACTTAAATTGACATTTGATTTGCAAAAACTTTTTTACTTATGAATGTTTTAAGAAAATATAAAAATTCTACATTTGATTCAAATTTAAATATATATACATATAAATATTTTTAAAAATATTTTTAACTTAATATTCGTCCAAAATATTCTTACGACAAAGGTAGGTATTTTATATTTTTTTTATATAGGAATATTTTAATAATATAAAAATACTATTTTACTCATCATTCTATTAAAATTTTAGCATTATTAATATTTTATTTTATTATTATTTATTATAATTGATTACCATCAGTTACTACCCATCGCCATCGTCATCGTTGTTGTCAATTGCTAGTTATCACCAACCACAAATAATTATTACTACTATAATGATCACTATCAATTACTGTATTATTAGCAATTACCAACATCACTACTTATCATCAGTAACCTCCATCAATTACTCCCAATTATCAATGATCATCATTGTCATCATCTATTATTGGTGACCACCATTATTAAAACCTATCACTAATGACTTCCATTAGCTATTATCAATCGTTAGTGATCTTTATCAGCTATTATCTACCTTCAATGGCCACCATCAACTACCACTTGACACTGTTGACCATTTGATTTTTAATGAAAATATTTTTAATAATCAAATAATATTTTTAAAATATAAAAATTAATTAAAATATAATATTGTACCATTCTTAAAAAGATTTTTAATTGAATCAAATATGATAATGTGACATTTCCAAAAATATTAAATTTTTGGGAAAGTATGATTTCACAAAGCAAATGTCACTTAATAATTTATTTTATGATATTTAACCTGCGATTTTTTTATAGCATTTACTCTTTTTCTTCTTTGGTAAGTTTTTTTTTTTTTTTTTTTAATTTTGTTAATGCACACATATAATGTATTAGGTTCTATTCCCGAACATAATGGAAGAAAATTTCCTTAGGCAAATGTCTATGTACCACTTAAGTTGCCGGCAAAAAATTCTTCTAATTTTGTCCTAAGTATCAGCCGCCAAAATTTTCTATTGTAGTCCTAAATATTCTTTACGGTCATGCAATTTGTATTAGTTAATTATTTATAATCTATAATTCTTAAAAATCAATTTCAGTTTGTTAGATTAAATGACTAATAGTAATCATTCAAAATCTTGGATTAAAGTCTTATGAATTGAAAAAACTATCGTTGGAAAACTTTGCCTCCATCTTAGAACCAATTCTACTTAACTCTGTATTATTTGATGCGGCTAACGGAAATCGGGTCCTCGGAAAAAAAAAATGCAACATGAGTTAAATAGTATTAAAATTTGTAATACAATAGCACCAAAAAGCCTCTCTCAACAAAGCAATGAGAAGGAAGGTAGTTTATTAAAAAATAAAAGAAGCTACAGAAAAAGAAAAAGGAGAAGAAGAGAGCATAGTTTAATGCTTTAGGTCTATTTATTTAAAATGGACATTACCAAACAAACCTTAATTCATTCTCAATATACCCGGAGCTTATTTTATTTAAGATTTGCCATGGTCAAAATATGATATATATACTCCTATGTACACTTCATTCACAAAGCAAGGAGGAAAAGTAAGTCCAAGCTATTGCTACAAAAGGCTCACATGCTGACTGCCTAGTGATTAACATGTTAAAATATGTTAGTTGGATGGAATAAAATAAAAAAATTTATTTAGTATGTATCATAAAATGGAAATGATTATTTTTTTAAACAATGAAATATTCATTCCATAATAAAAATAAAGGGATAAGTTATTCCTTCATTCATAAACAAATCTTTTTACACATATATCCTTCATGTTTTTATATATTTTAATATTATTTTTTATTAATATATAATAAAAATATTAATTTTTAAATATTGTTCTATTAAAATATTTTAATAATTATATTTTAATGATAAAATTTAAAATATGAAATTTTTATATCCCTTACAAAAAATATTTAATATAAGAATTCAGTAAATTAGAAATTTCATGCTTTTATTATAAAAAAATTAATTATAATTTTGATGATAAAATTTAAATAATAATAATTTTTATTATTAATTATATCATATATTTTAATAATATTATATTATTTAATAAAATATTTATTATTTTTGTAATAAGAATATTATTATCTTTAATTATATCATGCCAGTCTCTTTTTCATACAAGCAAACGTACCGTTTTTGTAAATGGAACATCTCTACCTCAAAGAACAACAAACAAAACGAGGGGGAAAAAACAAAACCGATTTTTCTTTTCTGGTTTCGAAGAACCAGGTGATTTTCCGTGTACATATTTGTATTTGTATTCGTCATCCATAACCTACGGTCGAAAATTACACATGACATGTACAAATTCATCCAGACATCACCTGACCTCCTAAAAAAAGAGAGAGATACAGGATTTTCAGGGCCTGCAAAAGTGGTAAAATCGCATGCCTTATTGTATTGATGTGATTTTCTCTGAAAAAGAGCTCCCTTTTGGACAAGTTGTTGTCTCGAGCAAGCACAATGATCAATTCCTTACTTGTAGGGCTATGGATTATTGAGAAAAACTATAGTATATTATTAGTTAAATAGTATACGATCACTAATACTAATCACACGTCAAATTTACCTTTTTCTAAAATCAGTTTTTACACGATTCACAATAACATATTAATTATCAAATTTGATAATATGTCAGTAAATAATTTTTCTTGATTATTATATCTCCAAATTTCATGTCTAACACTACTAAGTCATTAATTTTATTTTTGTTATAATTATTCGTCTTTCCTTATCTCACAATGTTAAGATAAAAAAATAATCTGAAAAGTCATCCAGTAATTGGTACTATTAGAGTGAAGTTTAATGAGATACTTCAGACATTTATCATCTATTTTAACATCCCAAGTAAAGAAAGGAACAATCAATTAATAATAAAAATAAAATAAGAAGCCATTAATACAAGTTAGGAAATTTGAGTACACAGTAGTCGGCGGACTAATTGTTATGTTTACTGACATGCTTCCAAGAGCTTCATATGCTGCAAAAACCTTCGCTAAATTAGTTAATCAGTTACCATATATAGACCATGATGTGATTGAATCATTAACTGGTTAAAGGAGTAATAAAATTCAACCGATAAAATTTTTCTCCTTCCTTAAAATTTAACTGATATTCTCATACTAGTCACTGCCTTTGCATAAAAATACTTCCATTTACTACATCACAGTTTTTTAATTATTATTTCAAATAATAGAGCTGCTAACCAAGTCAAAAGGATCGCAGGATAAAAGTATACCGGGAATAAGACATTCGCAAGTCTTTAATTGTATCAAGTAGGAAAAATATGAGATAACTATCATATTTTACCTAGATAGACCTATGTTTATAAATTTATTAATAGAGAATGACTCACATAGCAAGATGGATTCTCTTCCCAAATAAAAAATATTATTATATAGGGAAAAATGAGACACCCTTCTTCTAAGGTTTAATTTTATTGCGCTCTCATTTCTTCTATTTACACTGAAGTCCCTTCTCCATATACACTCTCCGACTCAAGAAAAAATAAGAGAGGCAAGTGCATACTTTTTAAAATAAAAATGATGTAGTACAATTAAGTTAAATTTCAAGAGAAATGATTGTAATTTCCCAGTATCCTTTATTATCAATTTGTCATTACATGCTTCATTTTTTTCTTACCAAAACTAGACATATGTGGGTGAAAGAAAAATTACATGAAAGTGTGATCGAAATGCAAGGAAAGAGTCATAAGGAGATATATGAAATAAGAGAGAGAAGGGGGGTAAGGGAGGGGTGAGAGGGCCATCATACCAATTTATTAAGCAATCATCGGAGAAGTGTTAGCATTTCTTTCAAGCCCTCTCTATGCTTCCAGGTACCAGGTGGAATTGGTGGGAAGATAAATTTCTGCATTTGAGACAGTGGTTTTTGTTCCTCTTGGTTACAGGCAGAGCTTCCATCTTCAGTTTCAAGTCTGCTGGATTCTATTTCACCATCAAGTTCCTCACAACTCTTTACTTCACCAACCCGTTGATCATCTGAACACAGATAATCCAGAGCATAAATAGAGTACACCCCGCTCTCTCTTATCGGTACGTCCAACTCACCCGTAGTTTCAACAAAGAACTCAAACAAAATCTCTATGTAATTGCTAGTGCACTGATCATTAGCTTTGTTGTGAATTTTGAGACAATATTCTTGGTCATACCATAGATACACATGATCCACAATATGTTGGATTTCAGAGAATTCATACCAATTGTCACCATTACTGAAGTAACTTTCAAATAGAAACTTTTCACCTTCACCTGTTTTGGTGTAGCATCTACATCCAATCTCTTGAATGGACTCCATTCCAATTGTGCCAAACTGAGGAAGAGCAAGGCAGAATATGAAGGCTACATACTTAGAATTCCGAGGAATTTGAATGGCCATTGTATCATGTGCTGTGCAATGGGAGAACCAGTTTGGAACTTTGTTTCTTGGTAAAAAAACACTGATGTGCACTTGATCGTTGATGTCTTCATTTTCACCATCTTCTTCTATTGCCATTTGTGACATATATTTAAATGTTGCTTGCCTTATTCTGACCAGCGCATCAGCCATTATCGTGTCAAGTGCCTGTTCATCTAAACTCACGCAATTTTCAAACAAAAGGCAGCTCTTGTGTTGTTTCAATGGGTCAGCTGTTGAACTTGACACTCTCTCTAGGGATCTGCAGTTTCTGGCATCTAAGCATTCAATGGATGGTGGAAGCTCTGGCAAAGACCGAAGCCTTTGGCATTGGTTAAGATCAATATATCTTAATTGTGATAGATGCTTTATGCTTGCAGGCAAGTTCTCAATATCACATCCAGTTAGTATTAAATCCTGCAACGATGACATTAGGCTGATGTTCTCTGGAAGTTTAGTAACCTTATCATCCAGCTTAAGCTGTTTTAAAGACTGCAAGACAGCACAACCGGTAAAAAGGGAGGATGTGTCAAATCGTTTTTTACCAGCAAGCTCTAGTCCTCGGAGAAAGTTGTTGGGAAGATTCCTAAGACCTTGACAGAAAGGAATTTGCAGCCATTCAAGTTTGTCAAGATGCAAAATTGATGAGGGCAAATCATCAATGGCTGTATTTCCCAAGTATAATTTGGTCATTTTCTTCGACATTACTGAGAACTCTTTGAGACTTGAACAGCCACTGGCAGTGAGTTGTTCAAGAGAACTTAGATGAATGTTGCTCCGCAGACTCTTCAACTCCGTGCATGAGCTCAAATGCAACTGAGCAAGTTGGGGGAGAGACAAAATAGATGGATGAACATGCTGCAATTTTGAACAGCCTATTAGATTTACACTTCTAAGATTTGAACCCTTGGAGAAATCAGGAAGTTCAACTAGATGTTCAGATAACAGAAGGTCAACTTCCCTTAAATTCACAAGATTCTGTAACAATTAAGAAAAGCATAACAAAAGACAAAGAAGTTAGTTCCATAGCCCTCTGATCTTACAATTGCACAATATATGGTAAAAAGAAGGGGAAAACATAGTTTGAATACCTGAGCTCCTTCCCATAGTTTTTCTGCACGGCCCATATGCATTTTGAGTTCAACAAGATTCTCCGCACAAAATTTACTTGGCAAAGAATTCAAAGGGTATTCATCCCAATGAAGAAGTCTTAGTCCACTTGGCAGTGAATCAAGGCCTCCAGGAGGAAGATACACCCTAGATGGCTTATCTAGTAAAAATTTTGAGTGAAATTTTAAAAATTTTAGCCTGAGCATTCTGTCAAAGGATTGAGGACTTAAATGCAACTCTTTGGTGTTTGCCATGTCCAGAGTTAAGCTTTGTATAGCTTCAGTCCCCTATAGCAATCAAGATAACAAATAAATTCAAAGCAAAGACCATCTTATTTAAGGCCAAATATAAGGATATAAATGATTCATACCGAGTTATTCTTCAGTACTTTATAAATGTCAATAGAATCCCACAATCGACTACGTCTTCCCGGGTCTTCAAAAGATTCTTCACGAACAACTTCCCAACCCATTTCTTGTATCAAGTCATGCATCTCCACACAATTTTCAAAAACATAAATAAGAGCTTTATCTTGAAGATTTCTTAGAGCAATAGTGGTTGAGTAGCCACAAGCATCAAGTAGAAGTCTTATTTGCTCTTGTGTTTCCCCTTTGAAAAAGCAAGCAATAAATAGAAAAACATTCCGTTCTTCACGATCTAGTCCTTCATAGCTCAACCTCAAAGCATTCTGAATTTCTATATGAGGCATTTTTTTAAGTTTCTCCAATTTGCTTTCCCATTCTTCTCTAGTTTTTCCATAGAGAAAGGAACCCATAACTTTTAGAGCCAATGGAATGCCCTTTGCATATTTGATGATCCTCGTTGATAGATCAATATACTCTAGCTCAGAAGAATCTTGTTTGAATGCATTCAAATTGAAAAGCTGAAGAGATTCAGAAAAGTTCAATGGGTTAACCTCATATATATCATCAACTTCTTTGCTAATGACATGCTTGTTTCTAGTTGTCACAATGATTCTACTTTTAGGTCCAAACCAATCACGTCCACCAGCTAAATATCTTAACTGCTCAAAATCATCAACACCATCAAGAACAACAAAAACCTTTTTTCGACAAAGCCTCCTCATAATATTAGCAGATCCAACATGAGGCATAGGGATATAGACATCATTTTTCTTTAACAATATAGAAATAAGTTTGCTATGTAGATGAGCTAATCCCCATTTCTCTGATTCTTCCCTCACATTTGCCAAAAAGCAGCAGCTATCATAATCAAAACATAATTTGTTATATAGAACACTAGCAATAGTTGTTTTACCTATTCCGCCCATACCCCAAATTCCAATAATGCGAACTTCTTTGCACTCACTCCACAACAATGATTCTACATGTGCAACTTGTTCATGAATTCCATACAGGCCTTTCAAATCACTTTGATACATACTATTCAGCCTCAGCAGCAAGCGCTCAGCAATATCTTCAATAAGCTCTGCTTCCGACCTGTACCATAGGGAAAGAGGCAAGGCACATAAAAATTATCTCAAAAGTCCTGTGGGAATAATTAATTATATTTTCACCCATAAAAAATTTCGGGTACCATTCTTTCTCTCATTTTAGCTTTCAAGCATTTGTCCTAAGATATATTAATCTATCTTTGCAGCAAGCTAATCAAAGTATTGCATTGAGTCCAGAGAAAACCACATTTACTAGCTGCAACTATGGCCCAAATGCAAATAACTGCATGAAACCAGGAACTTCTTATTCTGGCAATTTATCATCAAATTATTTACATCAAATAAAACAAACATGATATTAAACTAATGGTGAGATACAGTTAATCTTAAATTCATATTGGGAGAAATATACTTACCCATACTGTATAGAGTGAAATCCAGATAGATTGGCAGCTTTCTCCAAAGCAATTCTCCAATTCTGCACCTTCTCCATATTGTTTTTATATCTTTTCTCATGTCTAGTAAACGCAGTTCTGAAACTTCCTGTATGATGTCGTACATCGGATGGATCAATGTTGTAGAAAACAGGAAAGACAATCTGTCCATGTGCTTTCATACACTCAATTATCTTGACAAGCTCTTCCAAGCACCATTTTGAAGCAGCATAGTCTTTTGAGAATATGACCAACGAAATTAATGATTCTTCAATTGCTTTAAGAAGTGCCAGTGATATTTCATCCCCTCTCTCAAGCCTCTCATCGATATAGGCATCAATCCCACTCCGAGATAAAGCCCTACTCAAATGGCTCAGAAAACCATAACGAATGTCTTTGCCTCGAAAGCTAACAAAGACATCATATTTTATCTGACGACCAAAGGAAGATGATGATGGTGAAGAAGTTGCCATTGGACAGAAATAAGCTAGTAATGGCGCGTGCACAGAGTCTCTTTATGAACATAGACTGTAGCCAATCATCAACACAAGCAAGTAAATCCTAAGGATTCCAACCCAGCCCGCCGATCCCTAGTAAATCCTGGCCTTGCCCATAAGCTGCAGAATCTCTGTGACTACAATTAAACATAGAACAAAAGAACGCAACAGAGAAAAAGCAAACAAATTGAGTCACTAGAACAAAGAAATGTGAAAACCAGTACAACTTCAAGATTGAGAATAAATAGGTCCTGCAGTTGAGTCCACAATTAGCACATAAATTTTGGTACTTTTAGCCATAACCTACACTCTCTCAACGAATGTCATCTAAAATAGAACAAAACTACAACACTTATAGCTAATAGAACTTGAAGATTGAAACTGAATATGTTTGATACTGAGGTGCAAATCTGAAATGGAAACATACGCAGTTTGTATCAATAACCACAGAAAGCAGTTCGGAGACAGCCATCGGCTTAGACTTACCGTGAAATCGACGATGAAGATTAGAGATTGGACGAAATTACAGGCTATCCGCCAAGACGGAAAGACGACGCAGGATTGAGAAAGTTCAGTGGTGGCTTTTTCGCTTCATATGATAAAATTAACATTTTAATAAGGAAGATTCGAATTGAATGATGTGAAAAAAAAAATATTAATATATAAATTAATTAGAAGAATAAGAAATATCAGATAAATTTAGTTGTGATAAATGATATATATGAATCTTAATAATGAATTACGATCTGTTCAGGATCAAATTTAATCACAAACTATAATAAAAATTATTACTTCTATCCTAACTGTGTGTTTTACTTTGAGGAGAAATTTCATCATCAATAAAAAGTGATGAAAACCAATTGAGTAGCAATCCTTATTATAATAGTTAGTAAATAAATCCATTTATCATGTTAATTATTTAGATTGTCATATGGGCTCAAAATTGTGTTAGTTACTTTAATTATAGGATCAAATTTTTTATATTTTATTTTTATTATTAAATTAATAAATTTAAAATAAAAATATAATAATATCTTATTTGAATCATATAATTCAATAATAGTAACCACTTTTAATAAGATACTAAAGTAAATTATGATATTTTTATACATGTTAATCTAAATTAAAATCATAAGTGTCTAATAGCCTATAACATAATATCTTATAGAAATATTGATGAAATACACACCACATTTGCACCTTGCTAACCAAATGAAATATCCAATAAGGATATCCATAGGAAAAATTGTATTCAATAAGATTTACATATTGTGATAATATATGTAAATTTTTAAATACTAGATCAAAATATCCACCCAAGATACCAAATAAAAATTGTACTTTTCAATACAGTATTAAGACAACATCTTTATAAATATGTTGTAATAAAAAATATGCACAATATATGATAAAAAATAATTATTTTATTATGAATATTTTATTTTTATATATCTTAAAAAAATAGTTTACATCATAATACTCTTATTAATTCAAAATATCAAAAGACTTAGTTAATCTCATATTAATTACATAATTATGATACATTTTTACTATTAAGCCTTTAGTCAGTGAATTTGTATGTATTTGATCCATGAAAATATGTTTGATACACATGACATACTTGCATACCTTTTCTTGCCCAAATGGCTACATTACATTCAAATTCTTTGTATGGGTAGAACTTTTATTATTACAAGAGAGGTTTACAACAATAGTATCGTCGCAATAGATGGTCAAAAGTCTAAAGATGTTCTCAATAATCTCAAAATTAGTCATAAAATTCCATAATCATATAAAAGTGCAAGTGGCTTTATAATATGTAACATAATATACTTCCATAATGAAGGTTGTTATTAAGGACTATTTAACATTTTTCCATAACATAGATTCTCTTGTCATCATGAAAATGTATTCAAATGTTGATTTGTAATCATCCAAACAATTAGTAAAATTTGAATCCAAGTAGTTTGTAGTTATAAGATCTCCTGATCTCTAATAAGTTATCAACATATAATCTTTTATACTCTATGGGTACATCATGACTCTTTTTGCAACAATCTAATGTTTCTAACTAGGATTAGTTAAATATTTCCCTTGTACATTAATAGTATAAGTTATGTTAGGACTTGTACATACTTGAATATACATCAAGTTACCAACAACCGATGCATATGGAATATTTTTTATTCTTTCTACTTTAACTTCATTTTAAAAACATTGGAAAGAAAATTTCCCCTTGTAAAATAGGTATGGAAACTTGAGAAAATGTTGACATATTGAACCTCTTTAATACTTTATCAATATACATTTATTGAAACAAATCAAGTAAAACTTAAGATATGTTACAATGGATCCTTATCCCTAGAACACAAGAAACATTTCTAAAATCCTTTATATCAAAATATTTGGATAACATTTGTTTTATCTTAATCAGTAAGTTCACATCATTGCTTGTAAGGATAATATCGTCCACATATAGTACTAGTATAACAAAATTACCTACACTCGTTAACATGTAAATGCACTGATCTATTGAGAGAAGTTACCACCTCATTAAACTTAAGGTACCACTACCTAGAAACTTGTTTTAAGTTATATATAGAATTTTTAAGTTAACACACATTGCTCTTTTCCTTTCTTTTGGAAACTATTAGACTAGTTTTTATAAATAATATCAAATAAATCACTATTCAGGAAGGTTGTCTTTACATCTTTCTAATATAACTCTAAATCAAAGGGATCCACCAATGCCATGATAACTCGAAATGAGTCCTTGGTTAAAATTGGTAAAAAAGTTTTCTTATAGTGTATACCTTCTTTTTTAGTATAACTTTTAGCTACTAATCTAACCTTATACCTTTCGACTTCACCTTAAGCATCCATCTTGACCCTGAAGATCCATTTGCATCTAACTAACTTACAACCTATAGAAAGCTCTACAGATCCTACACTTGATTCTTGTGCATTGAAGCCAATTCATCCTTTATAGCACTTATCCAATTAGAATGATTTGAACTGGATATGGTTTGAGAAAATATTGTAGAATTAGTATCATTATTAATATCATATTCATATTCTTGCAAATATACAAGGTAATCATTAAAAATTGCTAATCTATGAACTTTATGAGATCTCCTTAAAATAAATTCTTCATTTATCTTATCTAGTTCAACATCTTTTGTCATTAACTATACTGGATTAACTGTTGGAATAATAAAAGATGACTCTCCCAATGTTAATGCTAGTGGAACAATTTTTCTATGTTTAATGAAATCTATGATGCATGATATTTGACTCCTATTATCTAACTTATCCTCAAAGAAAATAGCTTAATCAAATTTGATTACTGTGGTAATATAAGTTAGATAATAAAACCTACTTTATCTTAAGCCATTACAATACCAAATAAAGCATTTACTAATAATTTTTTAATAAAGTTTCCTTATCTATAGAATGTGTAACTTTACTTCAGTTTTATAACCCTAAACTTAAAATTTTCTTAAATTAAGCTTATTACTGAACAATAATTCATAAAAGGTTTTAAGCATTAACTTATTAGGAACTTGATTCAAAATATATGCTACTATTCTTAATGCATCACCCTACAAGAATCTTAGTAACGAAGTATGGGCCAACATCCATTTCACTATGTTTATAAGAGTTTGATTTCTCCTTTTTGCAATTCCATATTTCTCTTCTATCAGTGTAACTCAACTGAATTTCATACTCTTGTAGGTATCTCACAAAAAGGCCAAGGTTTCTTTTCATTTCAATGCATAACTATATAAGAATTTTAATAACAAAGTATAGGCTAACATACATTTCATTATGTCTATAAGAGTCTAATTTCTCCTTTTTGTAATTCCATATTTCTCGTGTCCCAAGTATGATGTAACTTGATTGAATTCCATACTCTTGTAGGTATCTCATAAAAAGGTTAGGATTTCTTTTCATTTCATTGTACCTATTATAATACTCATTATATTTGTCAAAATTAATACATTTTATCTATTTCTCTAATTTCAACTTAATTGCTACCTTGATGACTTGAAGGCTTCCAATGATTTTGACTTTTTACTGAATAGCTCTACTCAATGTGATGAGCATCCCATAACACCAGGTGTTATAGGGCCACTAATATTAATATGGATCAGTTTTAGAACATTTTTCTTTCCGCTTCTTTTCCTTTTTCGAACTCTAAGTTTACCCTTAAAATAGTCCACGTAGGTTCCAAAATACAAGAAGTCTAGATATAAAGTACTTCCTTCTTTACAAGTATTTGAATTCTTTCTTAAGAAATGTGTCTTAATCGTCTATGCCATAACATTGAAAACCTTTCATTAATTCAACATATTTTCTTACCAATAATAGAATTTATTGAGTTCACAAAATTAGAGTTTAAATCAATTCTATATAAATCATCACACATAAAATCAATAACCACAATAGAAGATTTATAAAATAATTTAACTTTTCCATGACCAAAATAGTATGAAATCCAACAAAATCCAAAACAACAACTAAAATTAAATTCTTTCTCATAAAAAGGTATATAAACTATATTATTCAATAATAACCAATGTCCAAAGTTCAACTTTAACTTAACTAATTCTATATACTCCACTCCAACTCTATCTCAATTTTTTAGTCTCATGACCTAAAAATAATTATTAATATGAATAGTCACACTAATATTTAACCACCAAAAGTTTAATGGTATATCAATAATATTTGATTCAAAACAAATTAAAGGTAGATGGGTATCTTTCTTTTTCTTCTTAACCCATTTCTTATATTTAAAGTAATCTACTTTTTTATATTCATGCTTCTTACAAAACTGGCAGTTACCCTTGAATTTGCCTTTATTAGATTTATAACGTTATTATCCATTAATTCACCTTTCTTGCCTTTCTTCCTTCTATGGTTGTAATGACCCCTACTATTTTTTTTATTAGACCTTACACCATGATCTAAAGTTATGTTGTGTGACATATAATTCACTACTTAAGCTTTGCCATTTTTTCATATCTTCCTCATCGTATGTAATGATGGAAATGAGCTCATTGATGGTCCATTCAATTTTCTAAGTATTATAGGATGTATTTAGAACGCCAAATTGAAATAAAAGAAACTCTAGCACATGCCAAATTAAATAACTTTTCCTTAAATTAGCTTGCATAGTTTTTAGCTTGTTTTAGTAATTAACTAATCTCAAAATATGGTTTCTTGTCCCATTAACACTATTGTATATAGATTTCTTGAGTAATGAAATATACTATCCATTTTTAGCCTTATTAAAGTTCTTATACTTTTTAGCTATAGATTCCAATAACACTTTTGCATTAATCATTTCATGAATAGTTTCTCTTATAATCTTGTCTATTGTATACTTCATTACCATGAATCACATTTTGTTAGAGTAGTTCCACTTTTATAATGCCTCATTTGCTCTAATGTAAACTCAATATTTATCTGAAGTTTTATCTTCCTAATTGCTCAAAATTAGAGATTGTGAAATATAGTTTTAATGACTTAACTCAATTCTCATGATTCGTCCCATTAAATGTCTTAATTGTATTTAATTGTATAAGTAAAAAAGCTTAGGAAACAAATTTAAAACCTTATTATATGTTTAATTTTAATTATGCTAGAAAATTTTCTTTTGAATTTAGTATTATACTATAAAACCCAATAACGATGGAGCAATAAAAGCTTTATAATATGATATAAAAATTAAATGTCATATCCCTAAAATCTAACACCAATAAGGTGATAAAATTTTTTTAGAAATACAATATTTATTTTTATATTTATGTTATCACTAACAAATGATATTAAAAATATCATACTAGTATGTATTAAAATATTATTAATATAATACTTTATTCAATATAACTATTACTTTATTAAAATGAATGAAATTATGAGCCCATATAATTTTCAAAAAATATATTTTTCAATATATATTTATACATAAAAAATAATTATTATATTAAATAGTGTCCAAAAATTTCACAAAATATATATATATAAACACCCAAAATATAAGAATTTTACAATAAAATTTTCAACCTAAAATAAAATTAAGTAGTCACTTAGATTAAATAGATAAAAAATAACTAAAGTATTTTTAATTTCAAAAAAATTTAAAAAAATACTTAAACAATTCAATTCAAAGATTAGAACTCAAAGGTGTCTTCATCACTGCCAAATGATGCCAATATGATGGTGCATGGCATGGATGTGCTAGCATTGCACATAAGCATCATTGACGCACAATATTACTCATCTTCTTCCTAGGAAATCAAATCTGTAACCCAAGTCAAATGAGCTAGTTTCAAATCCAAGAAACTTAGGATGAAATTTTATCCAATTTTACATTTTTAATGCTTTTTTACATATAACGCTACTTTAATGCATTTTAATGTGTTTAATGCAAAATGTTTTCCAAAAAACTTGAATTTAAATTTAGTCTATTGTAACGGGAAAATTCCTCAAAAAAAATCATAGAGTTTTATTATCTATTTACTATCCAAATCTTTGCATTTTGATCCTCACAAATGCTAATAAACACATTTTCTTAAATTGGAATTTATAAAAACATAAATTACCATAAAAGAAATATCGCAAAAAAAATTCTAATTATGAAGAAATTAATGAAAATTTTTCAAAGCTTCATGTAATACTTCCAGTAATGCTCCTTTTTTCATTGAAGTATGAAAACAAATTGGAAAATCAAAGTGGACAATTTTTTTTATGAAAACAGATACAAATTGGAAATTCATAAAATGGAAAACCATTTAATTTCTTATTTTTGAAAAGCAATGCACAATTGTTTTTGGAAATTTAATAGCATGAATATACTCCAAAAAGAATATACTATAAATAATGTGATGGCATTAAAAATGGTATATGTATAGTAAAAACAAAGAGATTATAACAATTAGTTCACAATATATATAGCAAAACTGATTAGGAACAAATTTACCATAATCAAATAGAATAATTAACCAATGTTTATGGCTTCATATTGTTGTGTTTCCAAAAAAAGAAAAACTGATTTCATATGTGCAAAACTTCATATGCACAAAATAATAATATATATGTAAAATATATGGATGAATCACATACAAAATTTCTCACATAGATAATGTGTATATCATTCATAATAAAAAAAAATAACACATATATAACAACAAAATAAATAACATGAAGGATTATGATATATTTTGAAATTCATAATAATTTTTTATCAAGAAAATTCATTAGATAATAAAATAGTTCAAAAATAAAATTATATTTTTGAATACACGTAATAACATATCCCATTCACATAATTTATAAACTTTGATGCCAATTAGTAAAATCAAGTTTTCTAATAACGATAATTTCAATTGCATCACATAAAAAATAATATTAATACATATATTAAATAGAAAAATAAGAAATACTTGATGAATTCATTTGTAATAAATAATATGTATGAACCTCGGTAATGTATCATGATTAAATTTAATGACAAACTCTAACAAGAATCATTACTCTTATCAATCCTAATTGTATATTTTGCTTTGGAGAGAAATTTCATTATCAATAGGAAGTGATCAAAATTAATTTAGGATTTACAAGTAATGATCCTTATTTATATTATAATAGTTAGTAAGTCGATTTATGGCCAAGAATTATCTAATACTATGTTAAAGGGTTAAATTGTATTTGGACCTTAATTACATAGTCACTTTAATTATAGGGCCAAACATTTTACATCTTATTTATAATATAGAATTAATAAGTTCAAAATTAAAAAAAAAAAATCTAACATCATAGTCATTTTTGTTTTTTCTTGTCCTCATCCTATGAGAGGCTGCTCACCTTAGGAACGGTGACTTAGTATGCACGACTAAGCCTTTATTTTTTGTAGAAAGATATGAAACCTAAATTAACCAATGAAATGCTGACACTTCTAATTTGCTATATTTATGCATGTGGGACTAACAACTAACCAAAGATGAAAGATTCATATTCATAGGTGTACTTGGGGTCTGCAAAATTGTAACAACTGATTCAAATCAGTCTGATTATTTCAACTTCAGTCAATCGGTTTAAAAATACAAACAGATCAGTTTGATAAAAATTTAATGACTTCGATTGCTATCAATTGGTTATGATTTTATATTTTGTAAACCGTATTAAATCAAATGAAATATATTATATACACATTGTATATCAAATACTGTGTATTCTCTTATTTTTTTATGGTTAATGTTATTGTGATCTTTAATGTAAAAGAATAAATCATTCAAAAAATTAGAATTTGCATAAATATATTTAATAATATGTGATTTGAATGAGTGGTAGTGATAGAAATGGTATAAATACAGTTGAATTGAGTATATTAGGGAATGAAAATTCATAATGCATATTATGTATAGATTAAAAAAAATGAAATTGAAAAAGTGATATTTCAATTGGAATAAATCATTATAAACGATTTTACACTAAACAATTTAGTTTAATATAGTTTAGCAATATGAAATAATCAATTGTGATTCTTTTCAATTACAATTTAGTCAAAAAGGGGTCGTAAAAATTGAATCTGAATTCAGTGGATCCAAACTATTGTACACCCCCAATTGCAATAAATCTATCCCGAGTACTAATTAATTCAATTTGTGTAGTTCTTTCTGTATTAATGCATTATATTTTTTATGTTTAATCATTTGCTTCTTTCCAAATTGGTTTAAGGCACACAGTTTAAATACGTTTAATACTTTCAAAATTCTCTTCAATAACTATCAAACACTGCTCGTAATTATATTTCATGTGTAAATAAAAGGACGATAGATCATTTTGTTTTGAGATTGTTGAATATAATTAATGCCTTCTTAAAAGGTCGGGACAACGTGCACATGGAACAAATGGTCTATAGTATATGATAAAATTGATCTATCAAGTACACTTTAATATTAAAGTTAATATTTCAGAAAGGTAAAGTAATAGCATAAATAAGAGTATAAGTAATTAGAGTAAATATATGTTCAACTATTTATAAGCTAAATTCTAAAAGATAATATTTAGTTTGATTTTTTAGTTAATAAAGGATATACATGTGATCATAATCGTGATCAAAGGGTTACATATTTCCCACCCTTTCATACTTTGTACAAGAGAAATGAACGTCATGGTTTTAGTGCGGTTCTTCTTGATAAGAATTATGTTTAGGAACGGTAATTTTTTATATAATATAATAATTTGATATCATAATTTGATATCAACATAAATTCTTATATGGAGTAGGATTGTAAATAGATTAATCTATTTAACACGAACAATAAATAAGTTGGATTAGGGTAATAAATGGATTAACACACTAATTCATTTAAAAATTTAATAATATTAATAGATTAATGCACTAATTTATTTAAAAATTTATATTAAAATTTTTAGAAATTATTTAAAAATAATTAATAATTAAATTACAAATAACTATATATAATAAAATATAAATATATGTTTTAATAAAAGAGTAATAAAAGTTTTAAAATATTTTATCAATGATTAAAAATATTTTTATGAAAAATAATGAGTAATTAAATTTAATAAATACTTTTATAATATAAATTTTATTAATTAAGATTATTAAACATATTAAATAAATTGACTTAATATGACATATTTAATAAATAAATGAATCCAATATGATACGATTATTATTTAAATTGAGTTTGAATTATTATTAATATTGACAAGATACGAATTCAATATACAAACATGAATTACCATAGTTAATTATACTTAACGGGTCATAAGTCAACTACCATGGGATTATCGCATGAGGATGAGAAAATATATAAAACTAGCTTAGCTCCCGTGCGATGCACGAGATCTGTCAAAATTAATAAATATTTATCTATATATATACACATTTAATATTTTACAAATAAATAATATAAAAAATTATTATAAAATTAATATAATTTACACAATTAAAAATTACAATTATTTTTTTAGTTAAATATGTATATATTCATTTTATATTTCACAAATAAATGTTATCAAAAAATTATTATAGGGTTAATATAACTTATACAATAAAAAACCATTATTAGAAACATAAAGATATACACATATTACTTTCCCTCTCTAAATTTTTTATAAAAATCATCTATTTTATAAAAAATTTAATATAAAATACTAAAATCAATAATCAAATAAAAAATAAAATATAAGAGATTAGATGCTTAATCTTGTTGAACTTATATATTTCAAAATTAGTTTAAAAATATAATAATCACTCTTTTACTTATAAACATACTATGGTTTATTATGCATGAGTACTATAACAAATTATAATATGAGTATATATAAATAATTCATTAAGAATATAAAATATATTTAAAAAATAATTATTTTATATTACACAAATATTCTACTTAAAAATGATTTTAAATTTGGTATATTTGAAATATCAATTAATCAAAATATTGTAAAACTATAAAATTAATAATTTAAAGTTTGATATAATTTAAAATGTAAGGAGAAATCTATTGTAATAATTATTATATTTAACTAATAGTATGAAAGGATAATATCATAAATAATATATTTTTAGAAGATATTTATAATATAAAATTTAAATATACATTGAGCATAAAATAAATTAATTTTAGTAAAATGAAGTGATTACAAATATAAAATACATGCACATATGAGCATTATAATTATAATAATATCAATTAAATATATAAATATAAGTATATATAAATAATTTATTAAGAATATAAAATATATTTAAATAAAAATAAATAAGTATAAAATTTTTAAGATATATATTAAATATAATTTATTAATAGATTGTAAAAAATTTTGGTTTAAAAGGTAATAAAAAATTAAATAATTACAAAGAGAAACATTTCATATTACATTACCTTAATCGTCACACTTGGCGCAATTCAATCAAAAAAGGAAAAAAGACATTTCAGGATTGCTCCATTAGTATGTGAAAGTTATGTGCACAAAGAAAATAAAGGTAGATGTCTCACTATTATAAGAATCGATGAATGGAAGTTACATATGTGGATAAATTTTTGGATTGAGAATTGCTAGGAACTCAAAACTACAGTTAATATATAATTAGGAGATTATTTGATTGATTATGAAGCATTATCCGAACTTTAGTTGTGTACAATAGGAAATTTCATCTTTTGTTAATAATCTCTTATGGTCTTATCCAAGCCTTTTGAGTTTTGAATGACAGCTATATTAGTTCTTCGAAAGTACATCTCCCTAACTTTTGCAATGTACCCATAAACCCTCCTGAGCCAATGAAAGCAAGGTGACATTGCTTTCCATTAGTAATTTAGCTCTACAAATTGATGAATTAGGTTTCTGCAAAAAGGCAAGCAGCACTTTTGCTAACCAGATTAAATGAACAATTAATTAACTGTAAAGTGCAGAAACAGCTTCAAACAACAGGTTTAAAAATTATAAACTTGATATAGTCCTTTTTCCTAGCTGAGAGAAGTCTATATATATATATATATATATATATATATATATATATATATATATATATATATAAAGATGGCTATGTTTGTAATGATATATCGTATATCATAATCATTTGATGCCAACTTCAATATCTTAAAAGGCATGCATCTAAAAGCAAACACCTCAGTTTGTGCTTCAACTAGCACAGGAAGAAATCACCAGAGCATTGAATTTCTTTAAAAACCATTTTACTTAATAATATTGAAGCTAGAAAGTTCTTGGGGGTTAATTGATAAGGGAACTTAAAGATTTATTGATGGATACCTAATTTATATGTCAATTTTACTCACTTTTGAAAATATAAATATCTAATGTTCGTTGTTAAAATGTCAACTTCTTCAAGTTGATTTATCTATAAGAATTCATTCTTTTAATGCATATTTTCAAATTTCATTATTAAAGATGCATGTTTAAATAATTAATAAGTATTACAGTAATTTTTTTAAAAAAATATGCTTTATTTTTTAAATGGTGCAACCTATCTTATCTATAAGCTTTTAAAGTTTACTTGGTGAACCGTAAAATGCGGAATAATACATGATAAATTACACAATCCAATCTTATTATATATTTCGTGCATACATTATATAGTATTATAGCCTTATGCCATTTCTTTTTCTTATAAATAGATTGTTGTGTAATGCTATATACTCGTTTGGACAAAGGATAAAGTTTGGTAAGCAAAATTTATAATAAAAAATAAGAAAAGAAATTTAGTCTATCAATCATTTTATTAGTCATTACCAACATCACATGACAATTGTCACCGTTCATTATATGGTAACTTACTATTATCCACCATGGTTATTTTTACTTGCTATTACTAATATGATAATAGTTAGCATCATTAAATGTGATAGTGGGCATGCCTATTGTCATCAATGCAATGATAGCAACCATCATTGCTAATGAAGCAATAGATAAATATTAATATCATGATGATTAATATTAGTAATTATTTTCATCATCATTATTATTATTATTATTATATTTTCATTGTTTAATTCATAATTATTTTATTATTTTTTAACTATAAGCACAATTAAATTTTTTTTTCACATGAGATTCCATCAAATCAAATGGATGCTTATTTATTTCATATCCAACAATTTCAAATGGAATTTTTTATACATAATTTTGAAGGGACGAAGGAAGCATACAAGCCGAGGCATCAAGCGCGCAAGGTATGAACGTGTGGGCTTTAGGCCCATCAGCATTATTAAACGCTACTCTAACTTCTGTTCACATGACCACAACGCCAACGACCAAAAGAAGAAAAAGGGTGTTAAATATAAAAAGAAAGCTTTAAGCTTCACAAAAAGAATTTTGCTTGTGATATCAAGAAAATGGTCATTATTTTTTTATTTAAATTTAACCTGTTTTTAATATAAACTTTCTTTACATTATCACTTATTTATATATTATATCAATAAAAAATTATTAAATTTTTTCTTGTGATAAAAAATTTTAATTATTTTTATTTTTTAATGATTTATTTTTGTTCAATTAATTGATAATATAAAATATTTTATGTTGTTAGTAAATCAATGTTAAACCATTATTTTTTTATATTTCAATCATTTAGAAAATATCTCTTAATATTTTGCACCAAATATAGTCATGATTTAAAACTTAAGCAATCCTAATCTCCTAATTATATATTACTCGTAGCTTCTCCCCCTTACCCACTATTCATCTTTTATTTCCTGCTGTAGGTGTGCATGACACTCGCTAAAATAGGGAGCAATGCTTCCTCCAGGGAGGCACTGCATGCCACGCTTTATAATACACGAAGCTACAATTTCCTCCTTGACTAATCTCCCTGATTTCAATCCAGTTTGTTGCTTGATTTAATGTCTCCCTGATTTCCCCTTGGTTTGCTATCTAATTTAATGCCTTTCCTAAATTTGCTGCTTCAAGCCATTTCTTGAAGTAATTTCTTGCATTGATTCACTGCCTTCCCTAAACCTATTGCATTGATGGATTTGCAATGCATGGATAAGCTTTTAGCTAGGTTTAGGGATGCTTTCTAATTATTTTGATTGATTTTTTCCCTATTTATGTTTCATGTTTTCTGCTTTGTTTGATTTGTCTAATTGCTTGGAATGTGTTGGTACTCTGATCGTTTTATTGTATTGAATCTTCCTTGATTTGCTCTAATCGTACTCTTTTTTATTCTTTTCCCTTAATTTCAAAAACCCTAATTCTCTGTGGTGGCTTATTTTTGTTACTATTCACTGTCTTATTGGGTGTTATCATGTTTATCAAGGGAAATCATGCTTGGTTATTGTGATTTGTTATGTTTCTTCTGATTTAAGATAATCATTGCATTTTGAATTTCAAAATAGGGGAAAACATTATCTCTATTACTTATAAATGAGTTATTTTTTACATTGTTCGCTCTCTGCCTACAATTTTTTTCATGTTATCTGTGTTTTTGCTTTCTTTAATTAAGGCATTTGTTGTTTATTTCATTTTTTCTCTAATATATGCTCCTAATTCAACTCAATTACTGTTGCTATTCCTATGCCGGTTTTCATTTTTGTAGATCGGTAGATTTTCGCTGTTGGATGGGGTTGATGAGTTTGCAATTTGATCGTTGTGGTAAAACTTCTTCGACTTTGTTGCTTTTCTACATTTTTACTTTGTTGTTAATTTTGCTATTTTTATTTAGATTGTGTTTTTTGTTTTCATTTTGTTGTTCCTTTCTCGATCAAGCTATTTATTACATTTTCTATTCCTAAATTTTATTTTCTTCTTATTTTATATTTAATATTCAAATTCAAGTTCGAATTTCAAACATGAATTGCCATAGTAAAGATAACATACAACAAGTTTAGGCACCTCAAAAGATCGCTTCGCTTAACTGTTTCTCTTTCTTCTATCATTTTTCTCAAGCTTCTTTTTTCTCTCTACTTATTTAGAATTCTAAGCTTAAGTGGTAAGATTAAATACAACTCAATAGTTAATACTAAATGCTATTCAAATCATTTTATTTAGTTTGTGTCTTAACCATAGAAAGATCTCATAACTCTAGAAAAGAAAAGCATTTTTTCTAATTTTGTTATTAATCATCTTGTGGTTTGGCTGTTTGGCCTTTTTAGGTTTCTTTCCTCACATTAATTGCACAATTATCTTCTCTATGATAATCCTTTACTCATAGTTTGTCCTGGTGGAAGTCCAGATGAAAATGGAGAAACAACAACTGGAGTTTTGTTGATGGATGAGGTAACATCAATTACTATTTGCTTTTACTATTGTTGATTGTTTCCTTTAAATATGCATGATAAGGGCAATTACCTTAATTCAGTAGATACTATAATTGCCTCCTTTCTATTTTCAACAAGATTTAAAAATCTAAAGAAATGTTTTATAGCATTTAGAGTAGTGCTTCAAATTAACTATGTACCATGTTCTAGCAAAAAAATAAGGAAGCCTTCAAACTTTGGTCAAATGCATTAATAGTAAATGATCTTAGAGAAAACAAGAAAGCTTCCCCTGTACATCAAAATGAATAAAGAAGTGGTTATAATTTTAAAAAAAAGAAAAATAAAAAAATTAACATTTTATTGAATGCTAATGTTGGGACTTCAAATATGGAATGAAATCTCCAATTTTCGTTGCCTTTTTAAGATTACAGAATCAAATCTCCAATTTTGCTTGACCTTAAAGGCTACTACGATCAAGAAGAATATTGAAGATGTAATGCCAGTTGCTACTAGGACTAAGGGCGAGGAGCTCCTGGCTGAGCTTTAGGTGAATTTCTTTCATGTTTTTATTTTTTAATTTTTCAATCATTGCTCTCTGTCTAGATAGAAAGAATATGTGTTGAGAGAAATGAATTGCCTGCTTTTTTTTTCCTAAGATGGGATGGTATTATGTGCTTGGTTTTATAAAAAGGGAAGAATATGTGTTTGGAGAAATGATGTGAAATGTGTGCTTTTTCCAAAATAGAGGACAAATAGTTTACGCATATGTAGGGTGGTTTTGTGTGCCTAGATTTATAAATGGGATTTTGTGTTGTTGTAGCCTTACTATTTCTCTCTTGACTAACTTTGTAGTAGGGGTAGTTTTTCTAGGTATTCCAAGGACTATCCTCACTTTTTAACATGTTTCTGTCCTTCATGGAAAGCGTTATCTTGAAATAAACTATCCTGAAGATTCATTTGGTACAAAGGTTAGTGTTATTTTCAATTTCAAATGGAAGGATAATTCTGGTTTCATGGTTGTGTGTCCACTCACTTTGGAGGAGAATAAACCTTTATAACATTGTGTATATATGATAATGCTTTTAGAAGATGTGAAAAAACATGATTTGTAATTTTGATTAATTGGCACACTGGAGTGCTCTTTATATCTTAAAACTTTCATTTCTTATCTCATGAATTGTTGTACTTGCTTCTTTGTTCTAATTGAAAATTTACTCTTTTTTTGTTAGCTTCATATTTTCATGTTGCCATGGCATGCCTAAGTATAATATTATCAAATATATTTCATCTAAATTTTCTCTCATGGCTTTCTTTGGATTTAGGAAACACTAGCTGTTGTTAAGTCTATTTTTTACAAAAGGACTATTGGATGCGTTGGAGGTGAAGGCGGTGAGTGTTTCTTGCATTACTTTATATCATCTTATGTGTGAGATTTTTCACAAGATGATGAAAAAAATATTATGATTGATAATGGAACTAAGACAACTACCTTTTTTACTGCAAAGAATGAGCATGATGTTGTTTGGTTTTGGCTAGAGAAAGGCATGGATGTCCAATCTATTCACAGTATTTTGAAGTAAGTGAAGATTCAAACTAAAAACATGAATTTCCCTGCCTTGCAATGTAATGGAAACAAGTTAGGATTTAAATGTCATGAGTCAAGATGAGTATATGTAATTCAAGATCACACATTTTCATGAATAGGCACACATATGCTTTTGGTTTAAATTCTAGTAAGCAAGTTCTTGGAGCATTCATTAGCAAATAACTGAAATTCATTGCAAATAGATTTGTAGAGAATCTGACATGAAAAGTGCCACTTAATAGTAATGTGTTGAATTTTTGCTTAGATGAACTATGTCTTAAGAATCATACAATTAAGTAAATGCATCAATTCAATTATAATTATAGATAGATAATTAAATAACTTGTTTTATTTATTATTTCACAGCTTGAAGTGATGGGACCTGGTGGAAATCCTTTTGAATACAGGGATAAGGAGGATTATCAACGTTGATTACATCCTATTATTTTCCTTCAGGAATAAGTTCTACAAAAAGATGAAGAGACGATGCTTAGCAAATGTTGAAACCTCACTAGGGCCTTTTTGTTTTCTTTTTGATTGATATAAACGTTGTGATATTGCAACATTTGAAATAGGAGGTTTTTGTGGTCAAATTTAGATGGAATTGATGATATTTGTTAGAATTTCAAATAACAAATAACAACACCATGATTTTTAACTCTCTGCTTTAACTATCAGAATCTTAAGTCATTTTAATCCTCGACCTATGCAAAGAAAATGACTAAATGAAACATCCAAAAAACTTTGTAGTAGGTTGCGTTGTTTCTATTAATTAATAGCTAGATGCATAATGTGGGCCTTAATGTCTAATGAATTCTAAGGCCAATGGGGTAAGGTTTTCCTAAGGTCTAATAGGCTTGGCCTAAACTTAAACTCTGTTATTCATGTGCGGGGCTTACAAATTTATGAACAAAAAAGGGTCTTCACTATCAAGACTATCTAAGTTACAATGAGCCTTAATTCTTTCTAAAAATTGAATATGAAAATACTACATTTCTAATAAAGAGTACGAGATTCCAAAGATAAGAAGATGAGAGATAGAAGATGAGAGATAAGATTTAAAAGTAAAGCAAAATTTAGGTAGAGTTCCTTAAATGTTTAGCTTAGGATTCTTCACTAAGATAGTGATAAGTGTATTAATTTTTCTGTTAATTATTAATAACTTCAATTTGATATTTGACATTTATAATAATTAATAATATTATAATAATTAATATATATGGTAAATATTTAAAAAATCCTAAATTTTACCTTTAAAAATAAGCCTAATTTATTTAGTTAAGTGTGAGTCTTGATATCAACTAAGGCCTAATTTCTGATCCAAAAATCATTGCTCTTTTTTAAGATCCAACTTTTTTCTTAAAAAAATATTAAAGAATAAAATAGTAGGAATATAATATTCAGTACATAAAGAAGAATCTAGGAGATTTGTATCAGAGAAAAAGATTAACATTTGCATAAACCTTGAATAACTCAGAGAGAGCTCTCTGAGTTATTCAAGGTTTATGTATATTGATAGTTTACTATCTAAGTTATTATCTCTTGAACATTTGCATAAACCTTGAATTAACATTTTAAACTCAGAGAAAGATCTTTGAGTTATTCAAGGTTTATGTATGTTGATTGTTTACTATCTATCATAATTTGTATTTATATAAAAGATAAAGATTAATATTTATACATTGAATTCCATGTGAATTAATATCATTTTTATATATTTTTTTAAATTTAATTTGTTATAATTTGATCATGTATGCATCTATCTAAATATAATAACAATAATTGATTAATGTAATATTACAATATTATGACAACTCTATCAATTAGTAATGACTCAAAAAAAATAATCTCTTATTATTTAGGTCGAATATAATTATATAAATTTTATAATTATTCGAATGATATAAATATCATGCTAGATTTTAAATTAATCACTTAAATACTTTATAATTTAAAATTAAAAAATTTAAATTTATATTATAAATTATTATTAATTAAATTAAATTTAATTAAATCTGTGCATCGCATGAGTTAAAAGTTATACACTTTCCAAATTCTACAATATAATTAGAAAGATATTCTAAATTACATTAAAAAAAAGTCAAAGACTTCCGAGGAAAGAAAATGACTCGGATTGAAACTAGTATTAAAAATGATTAATTAATTATTAATACCCCATCAATAAAACACTTAATGTAGATAGAAACTCTAACAAATGCATTTGACTAATCGGGCTTTACTTAGGAATGCAGGAATGGCCTATGCTCCGTGGGCAATGCAAGTATAAGATAGGGCGGGAAAGGCTTATAAATTTAAGTTTAGATTTTTTGTGAATTTAAATGGGTTCACTTGCACAAATTAAGACTTGTGCAAATAAACTTGCAGGTCTGTCTTTTTAGTTATATAATATATTTTAATTATATTTAAAATGATATAATACATTGAAAGTTCAATAATTTAATCCAATACAATTTGTAAATTATAAATTATGAGAGCTAACTTACAAGTCATTATTTTTATATATAAAATATATTTTTTAATTATATTGAAAATAATTCAATATTTTGAAGATTTAATAACTTAATTCAATATAATTTATTAATTATAAAATATGTAGACAATCAATTAGGGTAGGACGAGCTTACTATTTTTAGGTTTGTAGGCCTAACTTATTTAAATCCAATCTGCGCATTTTGAGATAAAAATTCTAACTATTTGAATTGAACTATAACTCTGTTTGTTGAATTTTGATAATTAATTATGTGGACCCGGTATAAGATTGATGTTCATGTTCGTTGAAAATTTTTAAAATCTTCTTACTTTTTTCTCCACAACAACAACTCAAACTTAAGAAATGCAGTAGATTATATTATTCATGCATTCCATCTCATTATATTTTATGAAAAATTCATATCTTCACATAGATGATGTCTCCTCAAAAGTTGATCCGAGTGATGTCTCCTCAAAAGCTAATCAAATGGAGTAGACTTACACAAATAGCGTGATTAATTGTGCAGAGCGTAAGCGTCTAGTTTAATATACTTTAATGTTTAAGTCATTATGATTTCACAGAAATTTAGTATGTGTACGTATATATAAGTGAACGTAATTATATATAACGAAAATACTACATATTATCATTTGTAAATCATATTATGACGTTTGCATGACCCAATGCTGAGTATATATATGGCTTCGTAGTGGCGTGATTCTCACCTGTGCTCATTTTGCTTTAGTGGTGTAAGGATATCACGCTTCTTAATGTTGCTTGAAGATTAAACAAATCATTCGATTGTGAGCTGAATGGTTAGGGTCAATGCAAATTAGATTTTTCGATTTGAGTTGACTTTCTTTGATATGACTGGACCAATCAAATATGCCATTGAATGCCAATTCAAATGACACAGTCAATTTACCCTCTGATTATGAGACATACGGGGAGGGGGTCCAACTCCCTCAATCTCAATCCACTCTCCTTTTCTCTCTTTCCTTCTCCCTCCCCTAATTTCCACCCTTTGTAATGATCAAAGAAAAAGGAGATGGAGAACTAGTTCAGTAGGGATAATCGTGGTTTTAGGGGTTGTACTAAGAGAATAGAAACTCGATGGCATTGAATGTATTTGAGTTTTTGTTTTTTTTCCTTTACAAAAAATTGTTACTCAATTATGAAGATACATATCATGTGATTTGACATATTATTCATCTAATCTAATTAATGATAAATTCTCTGTGATTGATTAATAATATGTCTGGGAATTAATTAGAAGGAGGGAAAAAAAAGACAACAAAAGAGAGAGGAAAATTGATGATTAAAAGATAATTTTCCTTCTTATTATTTAAATTTGTAGGAAGTTATTCAAAATTTTCAAACAAAAAACGTACAAAAATATTAGAGAATGTTGAAGAATTTCAAAAGATTAATATCATAATTTCTTACTTCCTTTTGCTCTTTCACTAAAGCCTACGAACAATTAAAGTTTTCAACAATCTTTCTTCCCCCCCCCCCCCCCTTTTTCTGTCTTCACAGAGCTAACATATCAGAACTACGTTAATGGTCTATAAATAAACTTTAATCAACACCCATTCCCGAAGGTTCTGATGATTCTTTATTTGCTGAGACAAAAAAGTTAGGGTTCCAAGCAATGCGTGTGATGTTCTTCGGTTGGCTTTTCGCCCACAAACAAGATGGGAGGCCAACTTGAATGATTGAATCTACCAAAGGACCATCATCATTCTCTTGCTCTCGATCCCAAACAAACCCACATGCCCTAAATTCTTCATGCATTGTACAAAAGCCAATCCCACCAATCCCTTTCCGTTTAAGCATGTGACTTATGGTCCACTGCCATCATAGTACCATATCTTCTTCATTATGAAATATTAGCATTGATTCTTATTCAATGATTTTGGCATCCGATATTTAATTCATATCATAAAATGTTAAGAAAGTCTTTAATAAAAAAATGGTGTTGTTAGTACTATATTTAAACCATTCAACTTAATGAGATTTTTTTATAAAAATAGTAGGATTATAAAATTGGAGAAAATTCCATTTCTATCACTAAAAAATGAGGAGGCTTCTAATATTATATTAATACTGAAAACTTAATATTACTCTCATATAAATATTATCAAATGTATTTTTATTCTAATTCATCAATATAATCTAACAATAAATCATTTGTTTTTGACAAAAAATAAATTACAGAATTAGAGAAATAATACGTTTGAAAATATTTATATAAAAATAACACTGAATTTTTAGTACTAATTTAGTATTAGAATTTTTTTCCTGAAATTTCTATTATATTTTGACAAATTGACAACTTTTATATCTTGATTGAGTGATTCTTAAAATTAAAGAAGTAATTTTTTTTATTTATTAAAAAATAATAAGTGATAGTACTTACAATCTTAGTACCTTAGTACAAATATAAATTTCTCCATAAAATTGAATGGTCTAAATTTGATGCCATAAATAACACTATTTTTCTCGTGATATTTAAAGCATACACTATGGGGGCAATTATCAAATTTAAAAATGAAAAATAACACTTGGTGGGGCAAATTATATTTTTACTTGGCTTAAGGCTACTAGATAGAATCCACTAGATTTTTTTTTACTATTATTTGTTTTATGGTAAATAAAGTAATAATTTTTTAACCACGCATACTTTCATATGGAAATATGATATGTTCAAATTTTGTTACTCCAAGGGCATAGAAAGTAAAGGGTATAGATATATGTTACCTAAAAGTACAAATGCTATAGCCTAAATAAAATATGTAAGAATAAACTCCATTGTGATCTCTTGAACTTTAATAAAACTGATTGAGACATGCCTTTTTATTTGGGCATGTTTCAACATCAATAATAATAAAGGAGTAGTATCTTTTTATGTGATCAAAATCTAAAATAAGAGTTGTATCTAACATGAATTTTTGTCTTTCTTTTATTATAAAAAGAAAACACACACAGAGAGAGAGAGAGAGAAGGGAAAAAATCTTTATAATTTCGTCAGAATTTAAGATGTAAATTAATGCACTTTATTCAACATTTAAATGTTGAAATTTTCCATAAAAATTATATTTACGATTTTATCATCAAATTGTCGCAAAGAAATACAAACAATAAGTCAAAGAAAACGCAAAACAAGATCAAGGCCGTAATAACTCGATTTTTAAAGATTAATTAAGATTTTTTTTATTTTTTGCGTCTGAAAATTCATATACAAAATTAATTAAAATCAATAAATAGAAAAATATCAACAACAAAAAAGTTAAGAACTTATGATAGACATAATGGTAAAAACTTGATTTAAAAAATCAATGATGATTTGATTTTTGATTAAATTTTTAAAAAGTTAAAAAAGTAAGGATAAATAAATAGTAAAATCTAAATAAAAAATTAGAACTTAGGAAAGAGATAACATAATAGTGACTTGATTCCAAGAAATTAATTATGATTTGATATTCTAATTTTCTTTCTCTTAATTTTGAAAAAGATTAAGTTTAATAATGATAAATAGGTAAATTCTATGATGCTAAAGGTTTTAAAATTTGAAGTGATGTGATAATTTTAAAAATTATTAGAATAAAATTATTTATCATATTTATTAAAAATAAATAATTATAATTGAATAATTTCAATTCAACGATTTCAAATTATGTCTAAGTTTTAAAACCTTTACGGCACATAGCAAGCATTTGATAAATAAAATATAAAATCTAAATTTATTATTTTGTAGTGTGGCTTCACCAAAAATAAAGATAATGCTTGGTAAAATTTAAAAAAAAAATTAGAAAATCGTGTTTGTTAAATATATTAATAAGAAGCACAAAATATCCAAAATGTTGTAAATATTTTAAATTTCAAATTTTCATTGATAAAAATTCCTCTTTTAAAGGCTCAAATTATGGAATCTTGCAATGGGGAAATCAAAAGAGAATAAAACAAAAAGTATCATCCACTATATGTAAAATAGAAAAGAAGCTACTCACTTTATTCTTCTATTCATATTGACAAGAACTAAAGAGTTTTATAGACCTAATAGAATCCATGCATTCTAGAATTCTTGAAGGCACACACATTTTCATGCATTGTGACTTGTAATTGTTGGGGCTAATAAAGGAAAGAAGAGCTCTCAATTTTTGTTGGATAGAGGTAAAGTTTGAGATATTGGGATTGTGTTCTTTTTGGCCTCTTTTAATTGATCGAGTTGGCTTTTTATTCGTTGGCCATTGGATGCAAACAAAGTTCGAACTTGCTTTGCAAAGTGATCAACCGTGGATTCCATGCCCTATAGAATTAAAGGAGTACGAAAGTACTTCTAATCCTTTTTTTTTCTTTTCTTTTCTTTTTTTTTATAGCTTTTCTTTGTTGTAAAGGTTAGTGGAAGATTAGCCGTCAAGTATGTGCTTAATATATGTTTGTGAAGGCTAACCACATATTTGAAGGCACAAAAGATTAGGGTTTTTTTTTTAAAAAAAAATTTCAAGGTTATTTCGCTCATTTAAATGCCAAATCTTGAAAACCACACAATAAGTAAAGGATTTTGTATAAATTGAAGCCAACCTCATTTATTATTGAATGGTAATTTAGGGGTCTTAGTGCTTCGAATTGTTTCCTTCTTGACAATGAAATTTAACTTTCATCATCTCATTGGCCGACTTATAATAGTTTAGATTGTTCCATTCTAAAATTATCATATATTATGAGATTTTTTAAAATTTTATATTTACAATAGTACTTTTAAATTATGCTACACTTTGAAATTACTAGTAGCAAAATATGATTCTAAGATATAATTATCGAATACAATTTACCAATAAACCAATCTAAAAACATTTTTTATATGCTATGTATAAAAGTTAAAGTGAAATTCTTAGTTCTAGCATTAGGATAAATTATTTTTTATGACATGTTTAGATTTAGAATGAGATGAAAGGTAGCACAATATGAGGTAACAGAAAGTAAGGAAAGGAAGAAGATTGATAATAAAGACAGGATTTTTTTTTCCTTTTTGGATGTTGAGAAAAATTTTCAAATTACAACAATATAAAATAATAAATAGTAATCAAAAGTATGGAAGGATTAGTTATCCACCTTTAATTTCTTTTCTTCTTTAAATAAAACACAAAGAAAGAAGGAAAAAAAGTTGTGGTATAATCTTTTCCATATTCTTTTTCCTCCGTTATTCTTTATTCAAAATAGAATATGGAATTTCCCAATGTATTACATAGTTATTAGCATATCTCAGTATCTTTATAACAAACATTGACGTGTAATATATAGTCAAGCATTCCACAACCTGATAAAATTAGGGCTTCCATTTTTTATCTGTATGACAATTAGCAGTTATTTGATATTTTTATATATGTTAAAAAAAGGATGTGGTGTTTTTTTTTTCTATTATTTTTATAAAGATAAAGATATAATTTTTATTATAAAATTTATTATTTTTATTAAAATTCATAATTTTAGGTAAAATTTTTTTATATCTTTCTTTAAAATTCATCATTCTTTTCTTAAAAAAAAAAAGAAGGAGAGAACGTATTTCCATCAAAAACTGACTCATTTTCCATACTTTGTTCCTTACTACGCACTTACAACAACAGAAAATTAAGAAAACATCTAAGGTAGAAATAGGGAAAAAACATGACATTTTAATTTTTAAGTTTCGAGTTGTATCTATTTTACTACAAAATTTGAACCTAGGTTAAGCAATCTCCCATAAAAATTTGGCAGTTCACGTGAGAGAATCTTCTGATATTATTTTTTCAAACTTCTGTCTGCCGTTGGGCTGCAAGACTTGCCCAAATTAACAATAAGATTGTACATATATATCTATATATATATTCACCAATCTCATGCAATCATATTTTATATTAACTGGCTTTTGAAACATCACTGCGATCAATACAATATATACTTTATATTGGACTGACAGGAATATATCATCGAGGACAGATTTGCATTTTTCCAGTACTATCGCTAAGATATTATATTTATTTTTAAGAAATATGCACGGTAGAACTAGGAACCAACAAAGGTGAATATGTTTCACTCTATCATCAGTAAAATAAATTTTTAAAATTAATATATCGGCATTTTAAAAGATATATATAATTACATGTGAAATTTTAAATTTTTTAAGAAAAATATATATTTATTTTGAAATATATATAACTTCATCACTGACTTTTGAAGACACGAGATAAATATTCATCTGTAAAAAAAAGAAAAAGAAAAATAACAGGTATGATCAATATATATTATGACATTTAAATTGTTCTTTGTAATCGGAATATTACAGTTACATATGCTAAAGCTTATAATTATTAACGCCTTCATAATTTTATGTATATATATATATATATTCATAATTTTACTACAACTAATTATTATAATATAATTGTATTTGCGATCGCAATACAAATGATTGCAATCATAATTAAAATTCTACGACACAATTATTTTCCGTTTTCAAAATATCTTGATATTTTGGTGCACTAACAGTTATATATAGAATTAGGAGCGACATTCATACACCATTTATATCACTTATATGGTACACTACTAAATTCAATATCTTAAATTTATTAATTTCTACATTATTATATAAATTAAATAAAATTTAACGATTTAAAATTATTAATATATTATAAAATGGTACGTTTGAATCATAACCCATAGAACTTGGGCCAACTCAAAGTGACCTACTATCATTATAGCATAGAAGCAAGCAGCTGAAAAATACTTAATACTTTTTTTGGATAGATTATTATTTAATAAATTTTAAATTAATCATTTTAATCAAAAAAATTATATAAAAAAATTATTTTTAAATTATTTCTTGTTATTATATATTACTAAATTAAATATCGGAAAAGTCTATATTAACAAATTTTTATTTACCGTTCTTTGAAAATATGTTGGCAGCGAAGAGAGAAAGAATCCAGCAGCAAGGAGAAGGAAACCAAACCAAACTCAGAAGTCATTGCTTCCTTTGATTTGATTCAACAAAAAGAACAAGGAAAGGAACTGTTAGCTTCATCTAAAAGCAGGCTAAGCATAATTTTTCTCACAAGTAAAGGAAAGGAGTAAGTAAACCCTCCTTTAAAAAATAAAAATAATAAAATGTGAAGCTTAAACTTACAGATAAAAAGCACTAAACATTTGAAAACCCTAAACTTAACTTGTAAGGATTTGCACAATCAAACATATAATTCAAGTGATACTTTTCATCATAACATCAAATCTTAATTTTGACCACCGGCAAGAAATTTATTTCTTATAGAGTTCAACTAGGAATTTACCCCTATATAAATTAAATAAATTCTTAATATCATGAGATTCTATATATTTTATGAAAAAATTTTCTTTAATACTCTATATTAAACTTAGAATGTTCTATGTGTATTAAAGTTCTATTTATTTTATTGGAATATTTTTTTTGAAAAAAATTATTTACTTTATATATAGATAAATGAATTTCAGCCATGACTACCCTGTCTTGGTTAAAAGGACAGGTATCACAACCTTGAACACGTGGCACATCGATAACCATTGAATTGGCAAAATTCTTGATGCAGAAAAATCGGCAACTTGAGATGTAATTGATCTTAAATTTATACTTTCAACCTATAAGAATTCATGTAATAATAAAATATCTTAATCAAAAATTGGGTTGGGTATTAATTTATTATGTTGCCTTTTTTATTTAAATTAATATTTTTATCAATTATACTATTGTAAATAATAATAATAATTTTCGATTTTGAGGTTAAAAAGCCGCTAGTTGTCCACAGTATTGATAAAAATATTTATTAAGTAGGCCATAGAAGTCCTGTCAATTTTTAAATAATATAATATTAATCATATTTTTATAGGTTACATTTAAGAATCAATGAATATTTTATTAGTTGTTATTTTTAATTTTTTAAACAAATTTATATAATAGTATTAATTATTAATTTGGTTTTTAAATACATTAGAATTATTTTTAATTTGATATTATTTTATAAAATTCTTTTAAAAAAACTAATAATAAATGAGAAATATTCATTAATTTTTAAATATAATAATTATAGAAAATTTCTAATAATAATAATAATAATAATAATGATAATGATAATGACAATAATGATGATGATGATGATAATAATGATGATAAAGGAGAAATTTTGACATATTATTATAATAAACTATTGAACTTAAAATTTTGAATTTATTAATTTATATAATATTATACAAATTAAATAAAATTTAATAATTTAAAAATAATAATAATTTTTAGAATAATATATTATAATTATTGTATGATAATAATGATGGTAATGAGTATTCACATTCATTGTACATATAAAAAGGAGGAAACTTCTGAAACTATTTTCACTCCACCTTATTTAAAAAAGAGGTATCTTATGCTCTTCTTTTTATGTTTTCGTTAGAGGAAGTATCTATTTTTATGATAATATAAATTTACATTATTGAATTAATAATTATAATTTACTTAATTTTAAATGAGATTTATTATTAGAGATAAAAATAAAATAAGAAGTAAGAAGTTTGTAAATCATTTGATTGGTTATTATTTATTAAAATGAAGAAAATAATTTTTTTTAAGAAATTTTACTTTGCATAAATCATTATGAGAAATTATTAATACACACTTCTATAAATAAGAAGAATTTTTCATGTTATTATTAATACACGTCTACTCATATACTGAATATTATTTGTGGGTGTAATTTAATTGTGTATAAAGCCTAAAGAGATAAACAAGCTTATAGACAATAAAACTAAGAATTTTATTCACTACTCATATATCTTTATGGTACTTGTTTGAACTTACAATTTTCAATTGTGTCATGGGATTTTATTAAAACTTCATTTGTTTTGTTTGAAAAATATTATTTACATATCTATTTAGAAATAAATGACATAACACTATTTATTAAAAATATTTGAAGTTAAAATTGAATTTATTTATTGAAATTATATTAATATTTTTTTATATTTAAGTGTCATATTTCCAATTAAACATATATCAATTTAAATGTTATCAAATCTTTATAATTATATACTATTTTACTTCCTTTTAATTGTTTCATTACAATTTTTTTCTTTGTACTTCACTTAGGTTATTTATAATTGAAACACTATCTCACTTAATAATATAAATATAATATAATATATATTATTTGCATAGAAATATCTTATTTAAGTTAAAAATCTAATTTAATTGAATTATTTAAATGTGTATATTAACCCCTACATTACTTAATATTAGAGTTCACATATTAAATTTTAATAAATCTATAGGTAGTTCATATTAAATTTTAAATTTATTATATTATTATTTTAATAAATAATAGACTTATTATTAATAGATAGTCAAAAAATATAATTAGACCATATTGAGTGAGTATAAGGACTATATTTTTTGGTTCCAAATAATGTATTTAGTATAAATGGATTAAAAAACATAAAATATGCCAAAAACATACAATCATGCCAGCTTACCTGCATAAGTTTGAGCACGTATATGCTAACTTAAATAAATTTGCATTTAAAATGAGTAAGAAATAAAAAGTTCATTCCACCTTATATTCATAGGTAGTTTGTAAAGCTTATAGGTTTGTGATCCATTTTACATGTTTACTAACTTGTAAATAATAAGAGTTGACATGAAAAATAAAAAAAAAAAAACATATAATTGAATACATAAAAGGAAAAATAGTGTATGAGTTGTAAAATAATAAAAATTAAAAATAAGTACATAGTTAAGTAATTCATTTAAGATTTTATAATAAAAAATATATTATGTTACATCTATAATATTTAGTTATATTAGTAACATTTAAGTTACAAATAATAGGTGTAAAAAAAAGGAAAAACATGTAATAAAGTAAATAAAAAGCAAAAAAATAATGAATGAATTATAAAATAATAATATTTAAAAATAGAATTGGTAGTTAAATAATTTAATTAAATTAAATAATTAAATTATTTTTAAGTAAAAATAATAAAATATATTATATTTATACTATTTAATAATATTAGTATTTGAACAGCAAATAATAGAAATTAACATGAGGAAAAATTATACAATAGAACAAATGAAAAGAGTAAAAACATTATTTGATTGTTCAACAATAAATTAAAATTAAATCACTAAATAATCTAGATATAACATTTTAATATTACTATGTAAATATTTAATTTTATTTTGTATAAGACATGTTTGTGTCTAATATTTTTTTCTTAAAAATGAGAATGTGTAATTAATTAATTCAATTAGCATTTCTATATTAAAATTTTAGCTTGTTTAAAATATTTTAGTAATAAAAATAAGTATAATATGATATACTTATATTACTTAACGATAGTATTTAAGCTATAAATAATAGGAAAAGTGAAAAAAGAAAAAAATTATACTATGGAACAAATAAAAAGAAAAGAAATAAAATAATAAGGGTTGAAAATAAATATGTAATTACACAATTCATTTAAATTAATTCTTTAACTTATTTACAATATTTTTATAATAAAATTAAATAAAATATATTAATGTATATCCGCATTATTTAGTAATATTATTTTATAAGCTATAAAGTAATGAGACTTAAAAATAGAATATATAATCAAATAATTCAATCAAGTTAAAAATTTAACTTATTTAAAATATTTTTATGATAAAAAATATTAACTTATATCTAAATTATTTGTGATATTGCCACATGAACTATATGGTAATAAGAGCTAATATAATATATAATTAAGTAATTCAATTAAATTAAATATTTAAATTATTTAATTTTTTGAATAATAAAATATTATATTATATCTATAATACTTAATTATATTAATATTTGGTCTATAAATAATAGTGGATATAAAAAGGAAAAAGGAAAAACATGTAATTGAACTAAAAGGAAAAAAATATAAATAATGTATGAATTATAAAATAATAAGAGTTAAAAAACAATCAAATAATTAAGTAATTCATATTTATAATATTTAGCAATATTAGAGTGTTTAAGTTATAAATAATAGGAATGAATAAAAAATTTAAAACATGCAATAAAATAAATGAAAAGAGAAGAAATTTGAGTGAATTGTAAAGTAATAATATTTAAAGATAGAATAATAGTTAAGTAATTTAATTAATTTAAATATTTAAATTATTTAAAATCTTTGTGAAATAAAAAATATCATATTATATCTATACTACTTAATAATATTAACACTTGATATATAAATAATAAAAATTACATAAAAAGGAAAAATAACCATACAATAAAACAAATAAAAAATAACATTTTGATCTTCATCAAGAATTTAAAATTATATCACTAAACATTTTAGATCTAACATTCCAATATTACTATATAAATATTTGATTTTCAATCCATGTATATTTACTTATATGTGTTTTTGTGTTCTTCGTTTATAAGCCTGCGGCACATCTACGCATTCAAGCTTTGATATTGGGCAATTCACTAATAAATTCACCGGAGTCATTTTTACAATTATCCACTTTCTGCAGTAAAAGAACCGCACCGTTAACAGAAGAAAGTAAACCTGGACAAGTTTCATATTTGCCATATGCCTACTTTCCGTTTGTCATCCAGTAGAGGCATGAATGCCTGTACTTTTCACTTAAGGCATGAAATTCTTATTATGTATATATCTTAAGATAAAAAAAAATTATGAATATAAATATGAGAGAAATAACTCTCCATTTGCAACAAGAATATTATTTTTTAAACATGCTTTATATTTTATATTGAATAAATAAAATATTTTAAATTATCTTAATGTATTATAATTATAATTATGAATAAAAAATCCCTAATATTAAATTAAATTAAATATATTTCTTTACAAGACTACGGACGCATCAGGAAGTTGAATAATAATAATAATAAATTATAACATATTATTAATATAATAATATGTTAATATATTATTAAATTTAATTATATATTAAATTTATTTTTTTAAAATAATCTAACATGTTATATAATAAAATATTAATAATCATATTTAATAATATATTAATATATTACTGCGTTAATAATATACTTACCCAACTGAACAGTTAAACATTAACAAAAGACACTGTCCAGCGATGAATTGATTTTACTGATGTATTAAATATTTTTTAAAAAAATATAAAATTTAATACACGAAATATTTATAAAAATAATTTATTATAGTTAAAAATATATAATTTAATTGACACATTATTCGAGAACATTACCTGTCTGCATCCTAATTTTTATTGCAGCGGCTACAAGACACGTTGCCAATAAGTGGGCAGGCACAGAGTTGACAAGCAAGCGATTTGAAAAAGACTGGTTGTATTTTCCTGCATCAAGTCAGTCTGAGAATAACACATTATCCTCTTAAAGGTTATATTAAGATTTTAAAATTAATTTTTATTTTCAATTAAATACTTTTTATCATTTTCTTTTTAAATTTTATTAGGATTTACCTAAACAACAATTTACCAATGGTTTGTGGAATGAAACAAATGATATATTCTTTCCATCTACAAAATATTATAAAATATCTTAATTTATTCTAAATTATTTATTACTTAAATATAATTAAAAATTATATGAAAGATCTATATTAACAATTATAAAATTACATAAAATATTATTCATATGCACTAATTACTAACAAAGTTTGATGAAAAGAATGATAGGAGATATTAAATTGGAAAAAATAGGTATAATAATTCAATAAAAAAATTTAAATTATAATGGCCTAAATACAAGTTGAATGAACTTATCAAAATTATAGAAAGTAGTAGAATAATTTAACTTTTTCTAGTATATACTAAAATATTGTTTTATTATGGTCAATGATACACTATTCATTGGTTTAGTGCACATGATAAATATACAAAATAAAAATTTGAATTTCACAAATACAGCCTATGAAGCGAAGGTGTCAACCTTTCCGCTACATAACAGGCACGTAACTTACGCCGCAACAATCTCGTTTCCACCTTTAACAAGTCAAATAGTTACCTAATTACGGTCTATTGCGCAGTATTGTCGATTAATAATATGCGAATATACTTTATTCGATATTAATTTATTTTTTATTATAATTATAACTGATAATATATAATTATTAACTTATTATTTATATTTAATTAATTATTAAATAAAATAAATTTATATATTATTATAAAACAATATTTACGAATACGCAATAGAAGTGCTCATTTAAGTATTTCTCCCATTTTAATAATTTCTTTGTACATTATTTTTTTCGCTGTGGCTTTCATTGTATGGCCATGCGGAGAATAGGGCGGCGCACATCCTATGGCTTAAGACGAAAGGTTTACGCCATAGAGAATAGGCACGACACCGAGCTACCAAAATATTTATTTTCACCCAAACAACAACTCAAAGGGTAAGATTTAAGTCTAAATTTATAAAATTTTACTGTTACCAATCTTGCAAGCTGATGGATATTATTAAAATCCTGAGAGGGATGGTATAAACAACATATTCTATTTTAGTTATTTTGCTGAAAAAAAAAAGTGGGAGTAAATAGTGGTGTTACTGTTGTTACTCTCTTAACGCGTGGAGCCCAAATCTCAATGCCCTTCTGGAAGTGGTTATTAAAGAAAGATTGACAAAAAGATGAGTGCCTCTTACTCATTTCAACTGGCACTCAGTTGTGTTTGCTCATTTTAACTGGCACTCCATGTGTCTGTGTCGATGCTCCCGTCTATAAGAATGAGAGAGAGAGAGAGAGAGAGAGTGAGGATAGGGAATCAAATTCACTACAACAGTAAAAAAGAATTGATTTTTAAGCCCATTTCGATCCAAAAATTCCTCTTATATCGCCTTGAAACATGCTCTACGTCTACTCCTAACGTCCACCCTATCCCTCTCCTCTCTTTCCCATTGAAGCGTTGAAGGTTGTGGCATTTGGTTCTGATCTCTGTGACCCTTCTCATTCTTCTCGGTCATTCTTTACAGTTGACTGTACTGCCTTCTTCTACTACTCCCCACTTCTTTCTCTGTGTCTGTGTTTGATTGGGTATGTGTTTGATTGGGTATGTGTTTGCTGAGTTCTCAGCTTTCTATGGCAGAGCGGTGGCTCAGAGCACCAATAGTGTATATTTTCTATTGATTTCGATCAAGTTGACTCAGATCTTCAATTAGTTCGATTGGTTCAAAGTGAAATCCTTTTCTATTTATAAGATTAGGTCGGGGTTGGTAACTCAGTTATCTTTTCTATTCAGAGTTGCAAATCAAGTACATTATCAAAGGGGTGTCAGTAATGTTAACCTGCATAGCTTGTTCAAAGCAGCTCAACAATGGATCTCTTCCCCCACAAGAAGAGGAAGAGCCTGTGGGAACCCCCAGCACCAAGCAAGCTGTTAAGGCTCTCACTGCTCAGGTAATTGTCAAGCTCAAGCACATATACTTATTTGAGAAAATGCCGCAGTAGACAAGTTTACAGTTCTTAAATAATGTAATTTCTTGTCATTTGATAGCTCAAATTAAAATGAAGTTGACTATAAAACCACTTTTCAGCTAACATGAGTTTGTCAGTGCTATAAAAATGATGGGACCAATGTTGTAATGGTTTCCATCTAATTCTTGTGATCAATTCCACGGTCTGGTTTCTATCATATTCCCCGGTTCTTAAAGTGTGTATAAACTCAGTTAATCTGATACTGGCGGCCGTATAATTTTCCTCATTCTAAATTTTAGATATAAACAAATTGATGTCAGAGAATCCCCGGCCCTTCTTTCTCATTTTGCATGGTTGCCTTCAATTTTCCTTGCAAATTGAGGAAGTGCGGTGACATTGGATCGGGTCTATTTTCAGATCAAGGAGATGGCAGTGAAAGCCTCTGGGGCGTATAAAAATTGCAAGCCTTGTTCGGGATGTTCAAATGATAACCGGAACAGAAACTACGCAGACTCTGATACGGCCTCAGATTCAGCAAAATTCCACTGGGCCTACCGCAGAACAGGGAGCTCCAACTCAACCCCAAGGTTATGGGGGAAAGAGATGGAAGCTAGACTCAAAGGGCTTTCCAGTGGGGAAGGAACACCAGCATCAGTGAGTGGCCGTAGCGAGTCAGTGGTGTTCATGGAGGAAGATGAGCCAAAGGAGTGGGTCGCACAAGTGGAGCCTGGTGTGCTTATTACCTTTGTTTCACTGCCCCAGGGAGGAAATGATCTGAAGCGGATACGGTTCAGGTACTTTCTCTTGTTTGTTTTTCATTTTTATTGGTGTAGTATGGGTGTGCCCGAAGAATCCGAGTAGCTTCTTGCCAATTCATTCTCCAACCTCGGGGAGTAACAGGGAGACGCAGACTATGCGGGATAGTGCTCAGTTTGCTATCGTCCAGCGTATTTGGCTGGAACAGAATGTTAGAAACTTAGAATCTCAGGACAACATGACCATTCTGGTCCGTTGCTAGTGGGATGGGATTCTGTTTATAGCCTCTCTTCGGGTAAATCAAAATTTTCATCGATTGAGTTTGTTGATTGACAGAGAAATTCAGAGCTGTGTTTAGTTATTTTTGTTGATTTTTTCTGTTTTCTTCCTCCTGTTTTCTATTCCCTTTTCGTTTTAGTATAACCTTTTTCTATAAAACCATTCCTTCCTCTTTCTTCACAATATAATATTAGTTAAACGACCCCAATTGATGCTTTTAAAATAATACGGGTCCGTTTGATTCGAATTATGCCATGTGTATAAATACGAGGGTTGTGAGGGGATGACAGTGCAAGTAACATTTTTCTTTGACATGATGTTAAGGGTTCCAACTTGTTGGAGCGTAATCACATGCCTTGTCATGTGTTAGAGGCAACTAGCTTTTATGTTTTAAACACTGTGGCTTTGTCCGTTGTGGTTTGAGCATTTTTTTTCCTTTTATGTCTGACATTGAAGGATATGTTTGTTTGAGAGGGATCACATGCTTTTAACGGCTATCTAGATTCTACGCTGTCAAGGTCTAGATCGTTTGCGTTGTGAATCTAACTTGCCAGACTCGAGCTTTGTACCATTTCCACTAACTTTGCTTGACTAGTAGAGCGGGACAAAAACAAAAGGAAAAAAAAAAAGGAGGGGAGTAATCGCCAAGTCCTCTGGTTCCATATATCCAATGCCCCCTCCGCTCAATTCACAAAAAGAAAAAGGAAAAAACGAGGAAAAAGGATTAAAGAAATGGGAGCTGTGAAAGAGAACAGCCATTCTACTATACATTTCTTACAGTAATTTTAATATGTCAACCCCTACTTCTAGTCCTGGGTAAAAGATTAAGCCCTCTGTTTTGAATATATAGTTGGAGAAAATCACTTTGTATTATTATTGACAATTACAAACTTCCCAATCATGATTTTCAACCGTAGAAGATATCTGTGTGATTGGTACTCTTTCTGGATTTCCTTGAATATATATGTCTTAGCACCATGCAGTTGGTTAGCAAATGCATTTACTTGTTTATTATTTGTTTTGTAGCTCTTGAGAATTTTGTTAATAAAGACAAGGAAATGAGCCATTTTAGTATTCTTGTCAATAACTGCTTACTCAGTATCTTTTTCTTGCTATTTGATCAGCCGGGATTTGTTTAATAAATGGCAAGCCCAAAGGTGGTGGGCAGAGAACTATGACAAGGTCATGGAGTTATATAATGTTCAAAGGTTTAATCAACAAGCAGTTCCTCTTCCAACCCCACCCAGGTCTGAAGATGAGGTGAGTACACTCTTCTGCTTGTTACGAAGCCAACAAAGAGAATCACATGAATTTAATTTATATTTGTATCGCATGCTAGCATCGTACAATGAATAGTCAAGCATAAATTCCATCTAATTCACAGTTGAGTTATGTTAATCAGATATTTCAAGTATGATCCTTGAATGTATTGGATTTTGGAATTGTGTCAACGCTATCTTTGCTTTGAAAATGATTTTGGGTGAGAATTATTTCCTTTTATGTGCATGAACAGAGGAAAAAGAGGTGGGGGGGGGGGAATATGCCAAATTAACAATGGAGAGATGTGTGTGTGTGATTTTGATAGAAAGGAGATGTCATCATTTATATAGTTGCATTGTTGCTTTTTTGTTTCTATGAACAGTTTCATGCAGAATCTTCTATCTCTGCAATGACCCATGTTACTTGGTAAACTTCCTTTTTTTTTGGTTTTCAGAGCTCAAGGATTGAATCTGCTAGGGACAGCCCTGCTACACCTCCACTTGGCAAAGAGCGCCCACCTCACCTATTTCACCGTCCCATGGGAATGGGTTATCACCCCTCATCAGGTTCTCTGGATCATCATCCAATGCAACACCGTCATTGCTGTGAATCAAGTGGTCTGGCCTCGACACCTAAGCCTTCCAGCTTCAGCGGTGCAAAGACTGAAACATCGTCCATTGATGGTTCTACAAGGTCAAGTTCATCAAGAGAGGTTTCAGTCAGCAATGCCAGTGACATGGAGACGGAATGGGTTGAACAAGATGAACCGGGTGTATACATCACTATCAGAGCACTGCCAGGTGGAGCCAGAGAACTTAGGCGTGTCCGGTTTAGGTAAGCAAAAATAAGTAGCTGGAGAACTATTAAAATTTAGGCCTTCAAATCTTTCTGGAAATTACCATAACTCATATTCTGTAAATACCTTCTATCAAAGTTGTAATGTGTGAAACTCGTTATTACTCTTTGTTTATAAGTATGACTTCAGCTTTTAGAGAGAAGAAACTTAACACTGCTGAGCCTCTTGGATCCATTCAGCTGTCATTTGTTGATCTTAATTTTGGAAATTTAGTTTGCATTTACTATTTTATCAAATTTAGTGATTAATTATAATGATTGTTGCTAATGATGCAATGAATGTTAATTTACATTTAACTTTTCTTCCTACATTCTTTTGTGCAGTCGAGAAAGGTTTGGGGAAATGCATGCCAGATTATGGTGGGAGGAGAATCGTGCGAGGATCCAAGAACAATATCTATAGCAGGTCATTTTACAGAAAAGTGCTTCAGCAGGCTAACAAGAGGACAGCATGGAAGCTTTCATAGAATAAACTGACTGCAGCCAGTTATCGTGGTCAAATAGAGTTTTAAGATCTCTATCCGGGGATTTGTGCAAGTAACTGCTGCTTTGTGGCTTGTATGGAAGTAACTAACATAGAAGAGAATGAAAGGAAATTGGAGGGCTACCTTCCCTTTTCTAGTTTATTTTATTTTATTTTTTTTTTAAACGATAACCCTCAGTTCCTCTGTTTTTCCTCCATTTTTATCTATCCGAAGAGACTTCAGAGGTCACCGTGGCTGCGGGAAGGTGTGGAGAATAGAAAATCTTGGATTAGGATACCGATACTTGGCTTATAGTGAACTTGTTAAGGCCATCATCATGGAGTGGGAAATTGGGAAATAGACAAATGCTTTATATATATGTCATATAAACTTTGAACTATTCTTACTGATTTTAGTTGAAATGCCATGGCATCCTTGATGCAATCAATTGTTTGATTAAACTGAAAGTTTGGTGCAATTTAACGTAGCAAGTGATTTTTATTTTATATTTTTGTCGTAACAAGTGTGATTAATTTGTTAACGTGTACATATAAGGTTCTAACTTCAAATCAAGAATATGATGGAGAAAAAAAACGTTTTAGATATAACATTCAGTGTCATGGGCTAGTAGTTTTTAGTTGAAATTGTGTAGCACAATTTGAGACTTACATACCAGCCTTCTCATAAAATTCTATTATGGCACACTTAGAAAGATAATGAGATGCTGAAGAGTTATCATTCATATAATAAAATTTTGTATGTAACATGTTTGAAGGTAAGTTGTTGAACCATTTAGGTATATAAAGCTGCAGGAACAATTCATATGAAGAGGGATAATTTTGTTTGATGGTATATGCCTTATTACATGATTTTGAGTGTAAAGCAAGGGTTGCAAATTAATGTACATGAGTTCCAAGTTTAGTGCCAAGATGCTTTGATGAGTTGTTAACACAGCATTCTTTTAAAGAATATTTTAAACAAAATCTTACTCAATATAAGTAAGCATAATATTTTTAAGTTATTATAAATCATTTTTACCATATTCGAGGTGTCAAACTGGCATTGTAATATATTGAAATGAAGATAAAAATGTGATGCTCACAAATGCAAGCTTTTCAAACTCTTTCGAATTCTTAAACCTTGCTAAATTTATCAAAATATCCCTAAACTTAAAAAAAATTGGAAAAAAATTATATATAAGTGCATTTGCTCTTAAATTCACTTCATAGTATCTCTATACCATACTTGATTTTTATATTTTGTCTAAAATCAAGTATATTTGCTTGCTAAATTGGTTACAACTATTAGCTTGTGACATTTTTTCCTATTTCAAATATCAATGCTTTCATTGACATCACAATTTAATACAAAACCATAAAGAATTCTACTTATACTCTTGAACCTTCATGCTTATCTTTTTAAGCTTTAATGGATTTTTCCCATGCACATTTAAGTAGTTGCCTTTGTAACGTTGGTGTTCTTTTCGATAGAATGTACCCTCCACATATATTAAAGAACTTCTTTAATAGACTCTTTCAAACTTATTCCAACGTTCTCAAATGTTGTTGTCCCACTAATTCTCCTGAAATCGTTGTAAATACAACTTGTTCGATGGGTTATTATCTCTAAAATAGTGTGCACCTTGTCTTAGCAGCTTGCACAAATGTTAATTTCATAGAAATGTATGTGCTAATTTAATAGCTTGTGAATAATGCTTAATACTTAGAATCTCCTACTAATAAATATCTTATACTTAATATCACATTACAAAGGTGTAAAAGTTAGGACTTATACTTAATCTACGCATAGACCCTATGACCTTGTTTATAAGTTTGCTTGCATTAGGTTTGGTCAATTCATTATACTTCACAATGCCATTTTCACACTTAACTAGATGCCTTTTGATCCATTTTGAATTAACACCCTTATAGTATCTTAGTTATTACAAGCTACATTCAAAGTTAATATTTTCTAGCATAGCAGTCTTCACGACGCCCTCCTATATTAAATGACATCCAATAATATTTAATCTCCTGTAGTCCTAACTCAAGTATTTCCTTTGACAATTTCTTTGAATGCATCTATTTTGATGGCTCCCTTGTATTAACCGCTTGATAAGATTAAGCATAGAATCTTTTTATACTCTAACTTAAGTTTCACTTTGCTTGTGTATGACTAAACATAAACTTAATTGTCACTAAGTCTCTAGACCAAGCAATTCGATAGTGCTAATCTTTTACCATTCATTTGAGTCATTATTGTTATACTATCAAGTGACCATATGGCTAAGCCCATTATATCAAAGTATCATTGCTGCTATCATGTGACTATGGTGCACTAACTTTCTAGCATCTCATCTTAAATCTTGTAGGTAATTGTGAGCTTTCTATTAAAACCACAGATTGCACACATTGTTTTAATATTTTTTTTTTGAGGTTGCATTAGTCCATCAACTATGCTCCCTTGCGCAATACTCTTCTAAGTATCATTATGCCTTTTTGACATGTTTTTGAACTACTCTATAAAAGAGTTATCCATTTAATACATTACTTTAATGTGTCATCCCTTAGGATGTATCGATTAGTTATGGTCACATATATGTGCATAACTAAGGTTTTATCCTTTGGCTCCACCATTCCTCTAAAATGGCTAAACTATTTAGAAGACTATGGCTTCTTTTACTAGATTGGTTGTCAATAATGTCTCACATTTTGACTCCTCTAATTACAAATTCTATCCTTTCAAATATGATTAAGCTTTTTAGCAAAATCAAAACTTCTCCTATTGGATTGACCATCAATTTACATATTTTTCCGAATGGTCATGCATATCTTAATGTCACTACTATGAATGATTGTACAACTACTTTCCCATACAATACAAGCTAGCTCACAAGCACGTCAGCTTGTATTCATGGCACCAATCAATGTTCTTTTAATAATATTGGATAAGTTGCATCTACACTAATTGTTACCTTCCTAATCATGCTCATTAGCATTGGTTGACTTCTAATACCAAATGTCACGAGCCTATAGTTTTCTAGTTGAAACCATGCATGCATGAAGCTAACTTGAGGCTAGCATGCTAATCTTCCTCTAAAATTTTCTTGCTGCACACTTGGAAAAGATAGTGGAATATCGAAGATTTATTGTTTATTCAATAAAATTTTTCGTACAATATGGTTGAAGGTAACATAACCAAGTTGCCAAATCATTTATATTTCGAGCTGTAAGAACAATCCATACTAGAAGCTTTTAGATACAACCAAAAGGGAGAGGCATAACTTTGTTCAATAGTATATACTTCATCATATAGCTTTAAGTATGTAAGAGAATAGTCATAAGTTAACATATTTAAGTCCCAAGCTTAGTGCTAAAGTAACTTGATGAGCTCTCGACATTCCATCCCTTTAAAGATAGCACTGGTAAACATTTTTTTTAAAGTTGTTATAAGCTTTTTTTCATTATGCTCTGAGCATCAAATTGATACTATAATACACTAAAACAAAAATAAAAATGTAAGGATCACAAATATAGACTTTTCAAATTATTTTGAATTTTCAAGTCTTATTAAATTTATCAAAATGCCCCTAAATTTAGGAAAATTGAGAAAAATAATCTACAAATACATTTGCTTTCAAATTCATTTTATAGGTTCTCTACATTATGCTAATTTTTAGGCATTATGCTAATTTTTAGGCTAAGTTTCATATAAAATCGAGCATATTTACTTGTCAAACTAGTTATAACTATCAACTTCTGGGATTAGTGGTAGCACCTAGCATATAAAGTGTAATAAATCACTAGCACTAGAAGATATTCATGGCAAGCAGTTTTTCATAGGCTCTTGTTAGTCAAAATAGGATTATTCGATATTGAGCCTTAGCTAAAGAATAATTCCCCATTTGGTTCAAGACAAAGCACACTTGATTTGGATGTGTGTTAACCGGAAGAATTCTCTCACATAAGGCAGACAATACACACCATTTTTTCTTTCTTTTTTTTATTTTTTGGGGAAGGAATAAGATTTAACTAGTATTGTTGCTATGTAAGAGTTGACAAATGAACCTCAAAGATTGACATCACTCGTTTGATTTGGGGGTTATAATTATACAAAGAATCTATCGAAAGTGTCTAAAGCCATAAATTATGACTGTGTGTTATAGGCAGACTAAATTTCACAAATTTAAACTCTAAAATTTATGGTTTGTTTATATGCGGCTAAGTTTGTCATAGTTCACAAGGCTTGGGGTCCACATGGACTAACCTATAAATGAGTTAGTTTGTATTGTTTAGGGCTATTTGATATGGTGATAAAATTACTATTAATGCCTACCAATATATTTACTACATAAGTTGATTTTATGTTTGAAAAGACCTTCAATAATTATTATTCTTTTTAGAGGAAATTGATATTGATTACTTTGAAAGCTTTATCATTTTACTTGTTCTTATAGAAAATTGTTTGAAAGAAAACTAAAAGATGGAAAAGAAAAAGAATAGAAGCAAAAAAATAATAATTTTTTTATTTAGTTGTAAAGTAGAATATGGCTGGAAAAGAAAAGGAAAAAAAAGAGTGGGATTCACTAAAAAATTTTTTGAGCACATATAAATAGAAAATTATAGAAAACCAAATTATTGTAATTTTCTCCTTAATTTTATTTAATTTAAAAGATAAAAGATAAAATTATTATTAAACTTAATTTAATTTTCTTCCTATTTTTCTATCTAAACAAATAAAAAAATATTTTTTATTTTCTTTGATCTTATTTTTTCCACATCCAAATAAGAAACAAAATAAAAGACTCGTTTTATTATTTTTCTTCATCGTATGTAATTTCCTTTCTTTCTTTTTTTTTTCCTATGGAATCAAGCAGTGAATAATTATGATAAAATAATAAGCTATATTTTATAATTTATTCTCCATGAATAATTTTTCTTATTAAAAGCTATTAACATTAATTATCTTTTAATAAAATCAATATTAATATGATTCGTAGCAAACATAAAATCAATTTACGTACTCCATCAATCATAAATCAATTATTTAATTACTGTTCCAAATAAATCCAACAAATATTTTAGGGGTGTTTGGTTACATTTCTAAAATTTATCAACAATAAGTAAATGTAATATATATAAGTCCAGATTTGTTTAGGTACTTTTAAACCTTTTAACAATTCATTATAATCAATAATTCCAATTAAAATAAAAATTCTTTTTGAATAACTTTCATTTTAATCGGATTAAAAAGAGAAACATTTAGATTTATAATTGTAATATTATCCTTATTTTTTTTTACCATCAATGTCCTTATTTCAATAAAAACAAAAGCTCCCATATATGTTATTTAAAAAAATAAATTATATATAATCAATTATTATTAACTATTAATTGTTAATTAATTCTTAAATGACATTATCTATCATAAAATTGATATTATAATTTTAAAAATAGATTATGTTTGTAATCAATTATATTACCTTTATTCAATTATTCTTATATATATATATATATATATATATATATATATATATATATATATATTGTGATAACCGACTCCTAAAAATAGGAAAATTTACCTCCCGTTTAAAATAATATAAAAACTCAATATCGTGTCAACAAATCGGGTATTTTATTTCTTTACCTCAAAGTCTAGTGGTAAACCGTTTTCAAAACCCTGGCCAGTCAAAACCTCTTTTCCCTGCGTTCCTCCGAGGCTGTTCTCTACTCTGTTCATGTATTGGATGCTCAATTATCTTCTTCATTGTGATCGTCTTGTACATAAAGCTACGATTTTTGGCCATATATATATATATACATATATATATAATACAAGATTTTTTTATTCTTTTCTGGGCTCTTCTGATCATATCTGCAATGGTCTCTAAGCCGAGAACGGAGGGTGACATCCAGATAATCCCTACGGAAGTCGGTAAAATCATACAATGCCTTGGAGAAGTTGTTTGCAATCATTCCGATGCTGAAATTTACTTGGCCCTTAAGGAATCCAACATGGATCCTGATGAAGCCGTTCAGAAATTGCTCAATCAAGGTGAACAACACTGACGTCGACTTTTATTTTTCCTTTTGACCGATAGTTATGTTATATAAATCAATGGGTTTCTTTCCTTCTCTTATTATTATTTTTAATCTGGCGATGAGCCCTTATGTATTATTGAAGTCCTGGATTTATTGTATCTTTAGGCGTTTAAATATGATAAATTCATGTATGTGCTGCATTTTCGAATTGGTAAGCGATATAATGATATTTTTTTGATGAGAAGTGTGGAATCCATTACCAGTGCTTTGTTATTGGTAATCGTAGTTCATTCAGAATGCTGTAAAGTTCTACTTTCCCAAAGTGAAGGAAATTGCTTACCTATTTCTCCCTAAGTAAGAAGAACTTCTCATTGACAACCAAACAATTTTTAGTATTCCCAGGAAGTTCATTAGGGAATTTACTTTCTAAGAAGTTCAACTTCTTACAAAAATTTACTTCTTGTATGAAGCGATTCTTTAATTTAGTGTAGGGGATGAAATTGGTAATGCCGTGTCATAATTATCTTACTGGTTGTAGTTGAAAGTTGATCAATACCGATTAGGAAGTACTTACTTTTGTATAATTTAATGACTATGTGACTTTATCCCTTTTTTGATCGCTTGGTAATTAGCTAACTGGTCCTTCAATTACTTTTGGCTTCACAAACTAGACATAAATTCGGTGGGCGTGAATGAGCCCAAGGGAGCACCTGTTTTAATTGTAGTTTAAATAAACATATTCTTTTAGGATTAAAAAAGAAGAAACATCTTTCATAAGTACTGCACTTCAGTTGATCTAAGTGGGCATTTTTCAGGACGGAATCTTCACACTGGTATGTAAGATACAGGCACTCCACTGTTTTATGGTAATGTTCGATGCCAGGGAATTTAAAATCTTTAAACTTTGTAGGTATTTTAAATTATCTGTGTAGTTATTCTTAAGTGACATACCAAACATTGGATGTTAAATATTGAAGAATTTGATACTACAATATTATATAGAATAGTATTTCATTCAATGGTGTAAGGATAATGGTGCACCAAACGCACCCAGAGTTTTAAGGCAAATATCAATGCATGTGCGGTCAATTCCCTTTTTAGTTTGTTGAGTCTATTCCTTGGTATAAGATTTTCTATTCTATGTAGTTATTTTTACACTCTGTTTCTTTCTGGGGAGTGAAGTGAGGGAGAGCAAACATAGTAGTTTGTTAGAGTATGTTTTGAGGCTGAGATCATTTAGATGGAGTGATATCTTATGGTTGTTATGCAATTATATAATTTTGTTAAGTTTTTTTGGAACCTTGTTTATGGTTTTACAACTGACATGTGCATCTAATGCCATAGCATTTATTTTATTCAAATTTCAATATTGATCATGTGTTGGAGAAATAATTGATTGAAGAGAAACAAATGAAAAGCATCCTTTCTAATATACATTGTGATTTCGTTATTCAGATCCATTTCATGAAGTGAAGAGAAGGAAAGATAGGAGGAAAGAGGTAACAACATTGTATACTTTCCTAGCTGGCTTATTAAATCCATGGAAGCACTTTGAAGAGTAGTGAGGTTTGATTAGTAATTTATTGACATGTAGCAGTTATTGCAGCCTCCGAGTGCTGGTTACAAGGGTTCAGCTGACCAACAAAGACATTCTGAGAATATTAATCACAGAATGAATTTTTGTGCTCGTTCTGATCATAATAATAAGAGACTAAGCTATTCTCGGAATAATCCTGGTAATGTGTAATTACATGGCTATTTTTCAGGGTGCAAAATGTGATGCTCTGATTAACATTTTGGTTTAAACTGACATTAATTTGTGCCTATGAGTTGTGAATGAAAAACAGATCCTCATTAAGGCTATGTTTATTCAACATAATTTTTTTTTCACAGTTTTTATTTTCATTTCTGGAATAGGATGATAGCAACTTACAATGACTGGGTGATGATCCTATCTTAATATTTTAGTTCCACTAGGTAGTTAAGGCATGCTTCCATATATCAGAGATGGTGGTCTTTGTTCTCTCCCTATCTCTCTCCTATGAATTTGTTTCTAATCTAACAGATCAAGTAAAGATTTTAGTAATCCATCAGATAACTAAAATTTAGTGCAAGATTATGTGTCTATAATATTCTGCAGAAAATCTATCTGTGTATACATATATGTTTTCAATTGACTTGATGAATCACTGTTTATGTTAGTCCATCTGTATTCGTTAGTTTTAGCCTCCATTTCTTGGTGATTGCTAACTTCTTATTAACTTTTCAGGTACCAACCAAGAGTGCTCTGTTGTTAGAGACAACAGAGTTAACCGTAATATAAGTAAAGAGGTGAAGCCTTCTTCAATTCATTTTACTACACCCACCAATGATCAGCTGATCTTAAACACATCCAAAAAGAGGTATGTTTTGATCCTGCCCTTTAAAGGTATTATGGATTCTATTGTTTGCTTGGCTCAGTTTTTCTATCCAGTGTTAGGTCTTGGCATCTTGCAGATATTTGCATCCTTTGTATATTTGCCTAACATACATGTGGGTTTGGCTTTGTTCCGAGCTAGAACTATGTTGGCAATATAAATTTAGTCATTGGTGATTGTTGAAGAAAAATTTAATTAGAGAAAATGAACCCATAAAGTATGTACAACCAGGATCAGGATATATGTAGACCGCAACTTGGTATCTCATGAAATATATTGCTGCAAATGGAAAGGTCTCAATTTATATTGGTGAGAAAGAAAGAGAACATGTTTAGAACAAAATACATTTGTTCAGTAGGGGACAGTGACTGAATATACAAATTTGATTGTTCCAGAAATTTTTATATTGTGGGCTCTGTTGCAAATGATTGAGATGTATGATCTTTGTCATCTCTGAAGGTGGTAACATAACACATGGTTTTGTAGTTTAGTTTTAATTTTGCATCTTTCTGCAAACATCTCTTGAAGAAAATTTCATACATGAAAACAGTTCTTTCGCAAAGTGGAAGCATTGAGATTCTGCTGGTGGGAAGAGACAAACATGGTACATGGTGATAGTTTGGAAATTCCTATAAATATTGAAGAATACAATTATAATCAATTGTTAAGTCTAAGCTGTAATAATATTATCAAATATTGGAAGGTTTTGTCTGAGAACTGAAACCACAGGGCACAATCAGAAGTGACCTGGCTATGTTTGTTTTACTCTTCTCTGATATAGATTCTCGCCCTTAATAATGTGGTAACTTCAGGTGTTCTGAGACCTAAAGAAACTTTGTCTTGCTTATTAATGTGAGTTATGTCTTGAAGCTAGCCCCAGGATCTATTCTTGACGGATTATTGTCTTGAGTTAGTTTTAGTTAATTCTAAGGAATTAGCAGATTCCATTGCTGCTATTCTTTCCTCTCTTTCATGCTTTCTACATCATTTGAGTGCTGGATTTTACTATATAATCTGGAGATTTGTACATAATTCTTGTTGCACCTCTGTTATAGCTCAGCAGCAGCTTCCGGCAACCGAAAGTCATCTGGTGCAGGGGATTTTTCTCAGGATTCATATGGTCCTTCTGATTCACATGCTAAATATTCTGGAAATGCTCTTTTAAATGGAAGTGACAGAAAAGATACATTTGTGAAGAAGCAAAGTATGATTTTAAATGCAACAATGCCAATGCAAGCAGTTAAGCCTAGCAATGCCCAACAAAATTCGGCAACACTGATAACAACGAGCTCAGCTGTTGGGATATATTCCTTTCCAATAGATCCAGTTCACATGCCTTCTCCAGATTCCAGATCATCAGGTCTTGTCAGAGCCATCAGTCATGATTTAGGGGTCGTTGGTGTTAAGTGTCAGTCTTCAGCTAAACAATCATCTGTTCCTAGCAGTTCTTATGCCAATTCACTTATGGGAAAGAATGGGACCTCTACTGATTTTAACCAATCATTTGGTCCCATCTTGAGGAATGAGCAATTTGATCACTCTAGTGTAACTGAATCTTCAATTCCTGCCTTGCCAGTTAGCAAACTATTCTTGAACAATCAGTATCACAGTGGACCCCATCAACAACTTGTGGGACATCATAGAGGTATATGTTCCTCTAATGGGCTACTCCACTATGGTGTTTTTCATCTTAAATTATCTAGTTGATTATTTTTGAAATTTAGATCCTTAAGTTGAAGCATAGCTTGAGGTTGAAATTTTTGTAGACCACTCTTAGTTCTATATTTTCTTGACATATGAAACACTTAAATTCATTAAAGGTTTATTTCTTATCTGATCTGAAAATTTGAAATAAGAGAGCAGTTCTTAGTTTGTTTTCCCATTAACATCTTTTCTAGCTGCTAGACTTCTCATCATGCACCATGTACTTCCAATGTACAGTTATCCTATGGTTCCTTCTTGTTAGCTTTTCTTTTGTGTGTGTGTGCATGTGCGCGTGCGTGTGGAATGTATACTTGTAATCAGCTAAAGCAGCATGTATGTATATACTTCATTGAGATGCTTTTACATAGGGATTGCAGTGTTCTTGTCTTTTCCCACTTATCTCTTTAGGTAGGAAAGCAAAATTTGTTTACCTTGTTAGGCTTGAAATCCATGGATAAATATCAGATCTTAAATTTGTTTTGAGTTTTTATGTAGCATCCCAGCCAAATAAAGTGTGGAAACCTAAATTAAGCCAGAAATCAAACAGCGGGGGTCCTGGAGTCCTTGGCATGGCTGAAAAGGCTGCTTCGCCTCCTGATGAAACTTATCTAGAATCAGATAAAGCAAAGATTGATGATAAACTTTCTCAACTCAACTTGAATGGGAACCAAAATGTGATCATAGCGCAACATATTTGCGTTCCAGAGACTGATCGCTGTCAGCTGACCTTTGGCACCATTGGCACAGAACTAGATTCTTCTATGCATCAATCTAAATTTCAATTAATAGGAACTGCTGAAAAATCGAATCAGGAAACTACTGGAAGGTTGGTATTCTTGTTTTTATCATTTTTTATCATTTTCTAATCTCTAGAAAGAGTTGACATTGAGGGCAGCTGCACATTGGGACTTGTAAAGCAGAGACACAAGTTTTTTTTTTTTTATTTCTTATTTTTATTTTCATTTTTTAAAAACAATATTGTCATCATGTTATGGATTGTTTCTGGCATGAGCTTTTTTAGATCCCGCATGATTTACACATATCAGAATATGAATCTTATGGCAGAAGAAATTGTGTCCTAGGCCTTCGGGCATACTGCAAGAATATAATTAAATTATGTGAATAAAAATACAATTTTTATGAGCAAACTGTAATGTGATTCATTCTGTCAGTTTTCCAGTACCTGCTTCAGAGTCTTCCAGTGATGATGTTTCTGGCAACAAGCAGGTTGATTTACAGGATGACTGCAGTAACTATACCCGATCTGAATCTCTACCATCCAGTGATGCTTCCGAGCAACAATCCCCTGATAACATAGAGTCATCTAGCTTGCAGAATCTGGATAATTACTCTGATGTTGGATTGGTACGTGACAGTAGTCCATCTTATGCACCTCTGGAGGTGCAGCAGCAATATTCGCATGATATGCCTGGCTTTGCGGTGTGTGACTGATTTTAGTTTTACCTGCCGAATTAGCTGATTGGATATATTTTTTATGGTGCTTCTATTGAAGTGGTCTAATGTTGGTTGAATTAGAAACTCTCATTTTATTGTATGTTCACTAGCTGTAGGAGTAGGTGCTTGACGACACCTGATGAATACAGAATATCCTATGTATGATTGGTAAAAATGAAGCTAATATAATCCGGTGACAATGCAGGAGCTTGTGCAACATTGCAATTATTTGATGATAAATGATTGGTAATTTTACACTGATTAGTGTGAAATGTCAATGTTATCCTTTTACTCTACACACCTGACCTTATGGAATATCTGTTTTATTATATGTAAACAAATATTTGGGTGCCTTTACCTTCCATTCTTACATCTATGTTGCAAACAGGGATATGATCCTCCGTCCGGTTATGAATTGCCATATTTTAGACCTACAATTGATGAAGGTGTACGAGGGCATAGTCTGCCATCTCCTCAGGAGGTATGCTTTAATAAATTGTTGAAGAATTTAATATCATTGAATTGCTTTTCTCTGTACTGTATTTGTGCATAAAAAAGGTATTTTGTGCTCTATTATCACTTTAGGAATAAGTAGTAGATGATAACTTTCAATTGACTTCTTGGTTTTCTCTGTCTTTTTGTGAAGTCCATGTGGTGTTGGAATCTAATAAATCTCTCGTTTATATGCTTGCCATGTTTTGCAAAATAATGTTTATTTCATACCTGATGTTATTTGAGAGAATTTTAGAACTTAGAACAGTAGAGATATAGTTGATAGTTTTTTGAAACATCATGTTTTGCAAAATGATTAAATATTATCTCCTTGACATTTTTCTATTTGGATGGATGGCAGGGTTTGATCTCCCATGCTGCCAATGGTATTACTGCTTCCACAATCGCCATGGGACAGCAGCAACAACTTCCAACAGTGCAGATGCATCCACAAGTTCATGTTCCACATCTTGCAAATGTTACGCCATTCCGTCAGTGTGGATCTCCAGTATATGTTCCATCGATGGCAATGCCTGGATATTCTAGCAATGTTCCCTATCATCACCCATCAAATGCCAGCAGTTACTTGCTGATCCCTGGAGGTAGTTCCCGTCACAATGCTAACAATCTTAAATATGGGGTTCAGCAGTTCAAGCCTGCTCCTCCTGGTAATCCGGGTGGATATGCTATAAATGGACCTGGTGGTGTTGGGGGTGCAACTTCTCTAATTGATGCATCTCGAATGAAGTACAAAAACAATAGTCCTTACGTCCCAAATCCTCAGGTAATGTATTGGTTAAGTTGATCCTGTATATAACTATGGCCTGTTTGCTTTAATTATTTTTTTCCTTCTTTTCCTCTTATATGTTTTCCTCTAAATAAGGTTTTGAAAAGGGCTAACCTTTGCATGCTGAATCTCAGGATTCATTTTATACTAGAGACGTAGAAGCAAATAGAATATGGCTAGAGCAAGCTTAGGAGAGAACCTGAACAAATCTAGCGTTGTCATATATGTTTCGCCCCCTTCACAATATGTATATACTTTGTCTCTTAAAACACCATTTTCCTTGTTGTCTTCTTATTATCTGGCTGGAGTTGAGTTCATCAATACTTATCCTTTTCCAGGCCGAGACAACAGAAATCTGGATTCAGAACCCAGGGGAGCTTCAAAGCATGCAATCTACTCCAGTCTATAACATGACGGTGCAAACACCCCATGCTGCTTATATGCCTTCCAACACAGGTCAAGTTTCCTTCAATGCAGCTGCAGCTCATTCTTCTTACATGCATTTCCCGGGTATGTATCATCCACCTCCACAGCTGGCTGCTGTTGCCAGTCCTCATCATTTGGGACGACCTGTGGGCAGTAATGTTGCTGCTGCCCCACCTGGAGCTCAGCTTGGTGCATATCAACAGCCTCAGTTGGGTCAACCCCGCAATTGGACAACAAATTTTTGACAAAAAAAAATGTGAATCCTCACTTCTTTTCTGAATGCAATGTCGCATTCGGTTTTCAATCTCCTTCGTTGTAAGTTTGAGAATATTTGGGTTGAATGTAAAAGTAAATATCATCGATTCTTAAAGCTTCTTTTCTGCTGACTGACTCGTATTCTGCAAAGTTTTAACCGAGGATTTTTACAGTAATGTCTAGCAAATATATTCTTATGGAAGCAAAATTGGTTTCTTCTCAGTTTGCCGACCAAATAATTATGGTTGTATATCATTTGCAGAAACAATGATAGTTAATAAAAGATTTAAAGGTTTTCAGGTCGAAATCAAGAAATCACACAGAATAACTAATCAAAGAAACCGAAAAGTCTAGTCACACGTTGAACTATGGATTGTCCATTTTTGTGTTATGGACATGACGTGAAGCATTTGAATGTGGCTGATATTTAATTGGATGTAGAAGTTTGAGGAAATTTCTTGGAGCTCACCTTGTAAAGCAGCCATGATCCGTTTCAATTAGATCTGACTGTGGCCACTAAGCTGAATCCTTACTTTTACTTTGATCCTTGCTTTATCATAAAATTTGTTTGAGTGTAAGAAAAAATTGATGTTCTTTAATGAGTTCTTTCTTTTGAAGTTACATTCTCCTCAATCATTTCAATCCAAATATGACATTGTCTGTTATTTTTACTTTGTATTCTCACGTTTGACTCATATTTTTGGGCAGTTTATAATTTAAATTATAATAATGTTAGACAAATTTTAAAGGTGGAAGTTGGGATTATGCCTTTTTATTCTTTGAAAGAATAAAAATGAGAAAAGAAATGAAAAGTAATAAATGGTATTGTGATTAACACTTGATCCAATGAATATTTTATCATCATTGTAACTGTAGTTACGATTTGTTGCATATATTTTGAGATCTTTGATCAAAACATGCTGTTGATGGAATGTAAACTGCGAAAGCATTTCTCAATCAATTCTCATCTTTCCAAAAAGGGTGAAAAAAAAAAAAAAAAAAACAAAGTAGGTAACGAAAACCTCCATGATTTTCAAGTCATTTCCTTTTGTTGTTTTATAGCTTAAAGAAAAGGAGAATGTAGGAGGGGGCTTTATTCTGTTGCTTTGTTCCTCTTTCGGAGAGGGTCTTTGTTGTTTAAAATCTGAATGTTTGTTGTTTGTTGTTCCTCGGGATCGCTGAAGCTTTTCTTTCTGAGACGTGAGTGCTACCTTAATTCCTTTGCTTTAATGTCTGGAACCTCTGCTTCTTTTCCAGATTCTCACTGACTCAGCAAACTACATTGTTCTTATCTCCACTTACCATCCAATTCATTCTTACGGCATCCTGTTTTATCGGTATTTGGATCGGTCTCTTTATCTTTATAATATTTACAAAAAAATTAAGAGTTTAAAATTTTATAAATAATAATAAATAAAAAATTTTAAATTTATAAATTTTGACTTTTTTAATTCTTTTATCAATGGTCATAATCATATATCTTATTCTTTAAAGTAAATATTTTATTTTCGAGAAATCAAATCCATTTCACCGAAGAATTTATAATATATTAATATTAATATAATAACACATTGTTATATTATTAAATTTGAATATCTATTAAATTCGAATTTCAATTCTTGATCCAATAACATCTGTGAACCATAAATTTCTTCTTCTTTCGTACATCACAAGTCATGGCCAGCACAAAGCTATTGATTTAAAAAAGGTGGTTCAGGAAAAAAGAAAAAAAAAGGTGGTTCATAGAAACACAAGCAGTGATACTTGCGCCATCACTGGATGGTTTCTTTGAATTTTTATTCCTAAGAATGAATATAATTTGGTACATCTAAAATATAAATATAAATTATACAATTTTGTAAATCTTTAAATTAAAATAATTTATTTTAATTGTTTAAATATTTAATTAATACAATTTTAATCCTTCTATCCAATTTTTATTAATTTTTTGAGATCATAAAATCATTTTTATTCAATGTTTCTTTTCTATTAATTTGAATTGGCTTATATGTAAAGTATTAAATGAAATCTTTGCCTGAGAATTTTAAATAAAAGAAAAGGATTACATAGAAGTTTAAGTCTTTTTTACGGTTTATTATCTTCAAAATCAAACAAAAATACAATTTGCTTGAAGAATAATGTAATAAACACTCAAGAATTAAGCAAAAATTGAGAGAAGTTGACATAATTTAAAATAAAAGGATTTAAATTATATCAATTAAATACTTTGAAGAATCGACATAAATTATTTTGACTAATATAGAGTCAAAATTGCATATTTTTTATTTTAGAAGATTAAAATTACATTTAACCCACTTTCCTTAAATAAAGGTTTCTACCATATCACATGCACTTTTACTGCATTAGATGCAACAAATCTAAATAAACAACTAATTGATAATTACTAATGTTACTGTCTTTAAAAGTTATCAAGATTAAAAAAAAAAAATAGAAGTAACTCTATATACATTAAAAATAGGATTTGAAATTGAAATTTGAAAACAAAGGTTGTTATTAAATATAAGATGATGACATAAAGAATTGTTTGGTTTGCACGGAAAGTAATTTCTCAAAAAAAAATTGTTTGGTTGACATTTAGAAAGTGATACTTTTTAGGAAGAAGTTTTCTATATTTTATTTAATTTAACTTTGAATTTATTAAGATGTATTAATAAAATAATTATTATATTCTTAATATTATTATAATATGAATTAATAAATTTTAATTATTATTAATTAACTTTAATATAGATAATTTTATCTTTCTATCTAAAAATAATATAGGAAGTAGAATTTATTTAAGGAAAGGTAGGGAAACAATTTTTTATATTTTATGAAAAATAATTTTTTTTGAAAAATTCTATTTCCCCTATTTGTAGGTAATGACTATTTAAATAACTCATTTTTTTTATTTTTTTTTACAAAAAATAAGATCTTATGATATTGTTGCGAATCAAACGACTTCTAAAATTCAAAACTCAATTTTGAAATCTATTTTCAGTACCAATAATATTTGAATTCTGAATCCAAATCAATACCTTGTATGCTGCACACTATGTCAATGGGTCAATGGATTCCGGTCGTAGAACTTATCCGATGGTTAGAATAGTAACAGGGAATTCGAAACTTAAATTTGATCCTATAATAACGGTACATCCGGTATTATTCTTAAAAAAATAGACAAATTATATATACAATTTATTACACTATGATGGAAAAATATTACTTCTTCGTGGAATTGTAAGTAGCTAGCATTAAATGAGTAAATGCCCTTTTTTTTTTTTAAATCAACATATCAATTGTCTAAATTGATCCAAATTAGCGTCCGACATCTGATGCAACAGAAAAACAGGTTATACGACAGGAATAATCTTTTTAAATAATATATATATATATATATATATATATATATATATATATATATATATATATATATATATATATATATATATATATATATATATATATATATAATTGGAGTCAATTTCATGCATTTAATGTCATGCATGTAAAATATATAATGAAAAAAATAAAATTTTATTATTATGAACATAAATAAATATAATAAAAATAATTTATTACACTTTCTCTTTTTATGTATTTATTAGTATGTATAATAAGAAAAATTTCAAGATCTTTCGTTAAAGTGAAAATTTCTCCCTTTGATTGATCGAGGGAATATGGGAGCAGGCTTGAATTAGTTGAGGGAGCAATATTTAAATATTTAGTGTATAGATATGTATATGAAACTTTTTTGTTTGGGGGTCAATTGCCCCCACTAATACCTACATGGATCCGCCAGCGAGAAAATTATACTAGAGGCATTCTTAATTTTTTTTTTAGGATAGTATTAATTACACCATTATAATCTCCTCACACCTTACATACATATACCTACATATATATAATTATTTAAAATTGATCATCCTTTTTAAACTTGTGAGGCCATTTTTTTCAAAAAGGAAAATATAGTGGCCTAAAATTAAATTATAGGATAAGATATTTTTCATTAATCAAAATAACTTAATCTAAAAAATGAACCTTTTAACCAACGACAGTTGGTCTAAGTAGTAGGAGCTTGGTTCCCTTAAGTAAGGTTTTGAGTTCGAATCTTGTGAATAGAACAAACTGTCACTGAGAGAGTTTTACCCTCATATTAGGTCCTCCCGGCTTGAATCTGAATTAGTTAGAGGGCTAATGTGGCTTATCGGATATTGGATGGTCCATACAAAAAAAAAATGAACCTTTAACAAATATTGATATCCTATATTTTTAATAAGAGATAAGAGGTAACCATTTAAAATAGTTATATCATCATTTAAAAATAAATCACATAACTTTATAATTTAATCATAACTTTTTAATATTATATCTAGTCACAATTTATTCTTTTTACTTTCACATAAAAATATTTCCTTTACTTAATATGTTAGCATGCATGTGTGTATATATATATATATATATATATATATAGACACACACACACAAGGGAAAAATTTGAGGATTAGAACAATGGAACTTAATTATTGAATTTGGTTGTCAAATGTCAAATAGATCACTTTTGCCAACAAAATATTGCCTTATATGTAACCTCCACCGTCAAGCCAAATTTCCTTCCTTCTATCATGAGAGCCAGTATATGAAAAATAATAGAGGATGTGAGATGAACTAATGAGATTGGAGAGTACTGACATTAAAAAGAAGGTGAAAATGTGAGTTTATAATTATTATTATTATTATTATTATTAATGGTATAAATAGTAATTTACTTAATACTTATATATAAAATTTGGAATTTGAACCCCAAATATAATAAAAAGTAAAATTTTTAAGGTAACATCAAGTGTCATCATACTATTAAATTGCAGGGTAAAAATGTGAGTTTACAGTGAAAAGAAAATAACGTGTGATCAGTAGGGTGTAAAATTAATTGAAGTGTGTATATTATATTTGCTAGTTTCCTAATTTGAGTAGGATATTAATTAAATTGTTATTGTGTTAATGAATTAGAACGTTTAAAAAAATCTTGGCAATTAAAATGTAGCTCATTTTAAAATAAGAAAGTTGAATCAAATAAATATGGTAGTTGTCTAATAAGAGAGATAAGAGGGATGAATCAAATAAGAGTTTAAATTTGATTAACTATTAATATAAAAATTTTCTATTATTAGTCAATGAAAAAAATATATGTTATTTAAAAAATAATAGTAATTAAGAATTTTTAATAATTTTTTATTAATATAATGATACATGAGTGGATGATAATGTAAAGATAATTTACATAAATAATAAATTAAATTTAAATCCATCAAATAAACTTGATAATTGCTTAATAAGAAAGAGGTTTAATATAATCAAATTATGGATGAAAATTGATAGTATTATGGGATCTTGATTATTGGTTAGTTACATGATAAATAAACTAGTCTTTTTTTAAATGAAAAAAATAATAAATAATTTTTTGGCCAACAAAATTGGAGAACTAAAGTAAGGGTTTTGATTGTTTTATACTTTAATCTGCGTGTTTGTAGAATATGATCGATTGTAAGCCCAGTGATTTGTGTGAAAAGCAATATCAAGAAAGTACTTTTGCATGACGTTGTTTTGTCATGCTAGCTATCAAATGGAGCTGCATGCGAAACTTTTCGTACCCAGCTAGGCACACTAAAGAAAAGCATGAGAATAATTATCATACAACTTACTACAAAATTTAAGGATGCATGACAACATTAATCAATTAACTATAGGAAAAAAATACAAATAAATCTCTTAAAATATTGTGCTAATGAATTCAGATGTTTAGTATCAAATAATTTTTTTGAAATTTCAAAACCTACAAATAAATTCTCTTGAAGTTTTAAAAAAAGTAAAAATATTACAATTTTAATTAAAGAATGTAAAAAAAAATAAATAGAAATGAATCACTTATGATTTCTTTTAATTATTCTTTTACTATAATAAATTCAAATAAGTAATAAAAAAAGTAAAAGAATAGTATATCTAACATCAGTTGAGTTTAATAATAATCTAAAATACTTATTTTTAGTTATATCAAATCAATTTTATTATTAACAATTTATTTTAGAAAAAGTTTCATTCAGAAACTAATTAATTAATTCATGTTAAAAACAATCATGAGTAACTTATATACTTTATTTTAAACTGAATCGTCAATGTTTTCATTTTTTTTTAAATTTCAAAGAGGATGCACATGACAACATTATTTAATTAACTATCGGAAAAAATACAAACAAATCTCTTAAAATGTTGTGCTAATCAATTCCAATATTTAGTATTAAATAACTCCTTTAAAATTTCAAAAACCTACAAATAAATGCTCTTGAAGTTTTTAAAAAGGTAAAAATAATTTACTTAAGAAAGTAAAAAAAAAAGATAGAAATGAATCCCTTATGATTTCTTTTAATTATTTTTTATTATAGTAAAGTCAAATAAATAATAAAAAAGTAAAAGAATCATATATCTAACATCTTTAAATATAATTTAGTTGAGTTTGAATAATAATTTACTTAAAATACTTATTTTTACTTATATCATTAATGTATCATAGAATCAATTTTATTATTGACATTTTAGAAAAAATTTCATTCAGAAACTAATTAATTATATGATTTTTTTAAATTAAATTATCAATATTTTTATTTTTTTCAAAAATTTCAAAGATGTTATTTTTAAGTTTTGAAACTTTAAAGCAGTTATGTAATATTAAATCATAAGGTTTATTATATTTTTCCCCACCTATGATATCTTATGTTTAGAAGGGTATTTGCTAAAGTATTTTAGTGAATCAAGTAGATTTTTGGTTTCAAGAAACAAACAAGGAAGCATGAAATTTTTCAATGATTTTGAATCATTCTAATATAAGAACCGTGCACTAATAGTTAAATAGATAGCTATCAAGGCGTAGTCATGCTTGATTTTATGACAAGTAGTTTTCTATTGCCAAAACGATCAAAATGGGCCAGAGCAATGATCTAAAGTTTTGATTGAATGGCTAAGGCCTTGGGTTGTGGGAGTGACCCCACAATTTGAGATGAAGTTTGAGGAGAAATGATGGAAGCATGGCCTGCCATCGTTAATGGCTATACCAACTATCTTGGCTGCTATGTGCGTTTGCAGGGTGGAGAGGTGTCACATAAGGTTGATATCTCTTTTCAAAAGAAAAGTTATTCATTCACAATTTTTTTACACCACAACACTCTCATGGGATGATATTTCATTATTAAGAATAGTTTGCATTGCACACAGAAAATAAGTTCTCATCAAAAGTAAAATTTTTTTAAGAAGTAAGTTTTTTGATGAATTTTTCAAAGAATATTTAAATTTATTTAGTTGGCACAAAGAATTAAAATTTTGTTATAAGTTCTCTTAGAAAAAAGTGAATAAATAACTTTTTACATCTTATGAAACATAAATATGTTGAGAAATTTAACTTTTCCCAATTTGTCAATCTATTGTCGAACGAATAATATTGTCATGATACCATTTATTATGTTTTAAAAAATTATATTTCTTATGTAATTTTTTTGTTAATTACATTGCCTATAAAGAAAAAAAAAAGAAGTATGATATGAAGTTATGGAATTTAGTTTATTTTCTTTTCTATTTAGTCATATTTTTGTCATGTTATAGACATAATTTTAATGTACAATAAGATTAAAAAAATTCTTATATATTATATGACTTATAAAAATTTTATATTTATCTTTCTCGCGTCATAAAAAAAAATTAAGGAAAAAAGTGAAGATATGAATTCCAATTTATAGCATCTCGTGGGGAAAGCACTAAACTAGCTTTCATAGTGGAAGGAAGCTTGGTGGTCTTATATTGTAGTATCATGATTATAAAAAAGACAATTCTTGCAATACTAACCGGGCTCGTTCCTTCTCTTTTAAGGAATCGTTGAAATGGTATCAAACACATGGCATTAATGAAACGATGGAGGAATAGGGAAAAAGAGGCACTAGCAATCACTTTAGTTTTTGACATTTTTAATAGTAGTTAAAAAGAAAATGGATACTTAATCAGCCAGATACAGTTTTTTTTTTTTTTTTAAAGATCATTTTGATCAAACTACGATAATTTCATGCATGAATATGGTTGGTCTAGAAAATTGACTAGTTAAATAAACAAGTAATTTATTATGTATTTTTTTGGTGGTAATAATTTATTATATATTTTTTGAGTTATATATATGCCAATATTTTTTTGGGAAAATTATGCAAATAGTTAAATTGCGAATAGAAGGGTTTCCCGCCCAAAAAGGAAAAAAAAAAAAAAGACAATTAGGTATCGGTGCACAATCATACATCCTAGTTTAAGTTCGAACAATAGATATGAATGATGATATAAATGATTAATTAGGTATCGGTGCACAATCATGCACCCCAGTTTAGTTTATCCTTTGAAGTAAATTGTACACCATTAAGATAAGGAATATTGTCTAATCATCCTATTCTTATAATTAAGGTTGAACTAATTAGACCGTCCAAAAACCAAAAATTAACTTGAATGTAAATTTTTTCAAGGTTTTTAATTAAAAAAAAGTTTGTCATTTTCTATAGTAAATTATCATTTAATTTTAAAAACCTATAAAAAATTTCTTACTAATATCATTGTGGGGTTGATAACCATCGGACCATTTCACACTTGCACTAATGTGCTAGAAAACAAAAGTTCCGGAAAGACAACGAGACAAACTAATCTCATATGAAACGGCTGCTTCCACATTGGTGAACAACAATGTATGGAGCACAACATAGTGAAAACTTTATTTCATCTCAATACTTATATACCAGGTGCTAGAATCAGGATCCAGATGTTACTGAGAATAAATATATTTTAATATTTTAATGAGAATAAAATTTAAATATCATTATGAATATTTTAAATAATATATATAATTTTATATAGAATTTCAAGAAAGTTAGTAGTGATACACAATCATGTTAAAAAACATGTAATTCTATTATCATATATAGCATATATATAGTGGTGCATGTGTCAAATTTAATGGCATCATGTAGGTGGAGATTAAGTATAGCTCCACAAAATATTTCTTTGATAACTTCTTATGTGAGGTGATGGCAAGTGGAACATGGGTCATATGGCCACTTTTTTTAATTTTAATTATTTGAGGGGTATTGGTCATGTGGCTTACCTTTGAATGCAAATCAAGTTGAGTTGAAGTGACTTTGATTTGGCTCGATTAAAATTTGATTTAAATTAGGTCACTGAAATGTTTCATTCGATTCGATAATTTATTTGATGTAATTAAGTAAATCAAAATAACAAATAGAGAGATTTGAATTAATCAGAATCAAAACATCCCGTAGATATTATTAATTCATTAGTTCAACCCATTTAATTTAAAATTATATAAAAATATTATTTAAATATACTACATGATATATAATATTATATATAATATTATAATTTATTTTATAAATATTATCAAGATATATACAAATGTTAATATATTGAGTTGGTTTATAAATCAAACTAAATAACTTAATTATTCAAGTTCTGGTTTAATTATTTAACTTATGAACTCACAACTCATCACATTAATTTTCAAAATTGAACCACGAGTAAATAATGACGTAATTCATTTCATTTCTGCCCCTTGTTTATGTGCATGCTTTTACATTAGTATTCATCATTTTATTCTGTAAAAAGAATTAATAATGTTACTGTTATATTCATGATCATTAATTTCTCATGTTTAAATTGAATTCCGCGGTAAAAAACTCCCTCCTTTGTTAGAGGTGTGTAAACATAAATTCAAAGGGATATAAGTTTATCACTTTTGTATTTAAAATAGATGGACACATAATTTTTACATAAATGTTTAATAAATTCTAGATATTTTTCTTTCTTGATCCGTACTAAAATTAGGATATGCCCCAACGTCTTTTTTTAATTTTTTTTTAAAAATAAGTAGAGTCAAAATCTAAAAAATAAAATTACAAACAAATATTACGAGGGATAGAAACCTCAAAGACATTATTCAATAATAGGACATCTAAATTCGTAGAGAGTCCTCAAATCATTTTAAATGTTAAAAGAGACAATCAATCAGTATAAATATTTCCTTTCCGGTAAAAGTCTTGAATTACCACTTATCAATCTCTCTTCACACACCGAAATATTAAAGGAGAATATCTCACTGGCCCATGACAAACACCTCTCAGTAACTTAATAAATAACAGAGTCAGATTCCATAACAACCATTTTAAAACTCATTTACCAAGTTGAAGACATTCCATGATACGCCTCAGCTTCTTTAAAAAAGCCTATAAAAATGCTCACACGTTATTAATTAATTCTTTAAAACTACTGATGACGAAATTCAAATTTACAGCAGATGTAGTATTAAAAAAATTAAATTTTATCAATTAACCAATTAAAGAGTTTAATTTTGAATTTCCATTACAAATAAAAAAATATTGAGCCCGACTTGAAATTAACTCTAGATCAATGATGAAATGAGAGGTTCCAACTCATGACTGGGTTTTGGGTCCCAAAATTGGTCATTTGAAATGATCTGAATGGAATCTAAACACATCACAGTTACTTTTTGTTGTAAACCCTATCATCAGAAAGCCATCCACAACCATTTTATGATGTCACCTTAGATTCTCTTCAGTCCAGCACATTTTATGTACATAAACAAATAATATAATTATTTATTACAAATTTTTTTATGATAATAGGAGTATTTAGGATTTAGGAGTGTCAAATCATTTAACATATGTGTATAAAATTTTAAATTTGAATTGTGACATGAAAGAAAAATAATTTCAAAAATAATTCTGAGTGCCATTGAATCACTAAAACTAAAAGCATCGGCAAAATGTTTTTACGTGAGTAAAAGGATTTATGTTAAAATCCATTTTAATATTTTAGCATTATTAAATTATCATAGCTTAATTCCCCATAGCAAGAAAGAAACATACAATTTTACACTAATATTGCTTGAGACTGTGTATACGGTATATCTTTGGGGACTTTTTATTAACGAAATATGTAGAGCTAATTAGTAGGAAAAGAAGCAATAATATTCGGATTTCTTAGCGCACCCAAAGGGAAGTAATTAGGCTAAGAACTGTGCTATAAATAAAGAGTACTCTTTTTTCTTTTTTTAGTAATAAGAGAATATATTGAGCAAACCAAATAGTAGTTACAAAGTAAGTATTGCCCATAACATCATTTAACCGATACCAGACAACCCCAATAGGAGGGAAATGAAAAACACTAATGTCATTCAACTACTATTAGCATTCTTATAAATAAAGAGTATTCAAACCTTATAATTTCACACCAACTCAAATATTATAATTTATTGAATGTTAAACTCAAACTGCATCGCTATCAAGGTAGAAATAAAATTCTTTCTTCTAAAAATATATTATTTTTATGCCTAAGTGAAAATATCAAGGGAGTAAATTGTGATAAATATTAAATCTTAAAATTAATATGTGAAATTATACAATTTGCAATTATATTTATAGATGTTATCTAATGATTACAACTTATTCTTTTTACTTTTATATATAAACAATTCTAGCATTTAATACGCTCAACTCTTGTGCCAAAATCTCTTAGCAAAATCATTTTGTAAGCTATAGTAAGTACAATTGGGATACGTACTAAATAATTAATTTGGCTCTTTTATGAAACGTGAAAGTTGAAGCTCGTGTATAATCATAACATCCCATTATTGTTTTATGGCTTGTATGGCAGTTGCTTTAGTATAATTAAAGAACATCCAAGGTGCATTTCTTATTATATTTTAAGGCTAGCCGGTGCGTTTCATAATTAAATATTTCCTTGAGGTTCAAGGGAAGGTAGGAGGAAAGACAATGGAGAATTGCATGCCAAGGAATGTTAGTTATCTTCATTTCAAATTAATCCATTTTATTTCATTCTCAGCGAATGTAGAGAAACTTAAATAACTGGATCACAGAATAAATAAAATCAATCCAAGTTAAACTTTTTAAGGTATATAATAATGAGGGAAGGAGTGAAAAACTCTGGGAGTTACCAACATTTTGATGGGATTATAGTAATAGGTTACTTTTTGGATAGTGACTATGAGTTAAACTGAACATTTTATGGTGATTGAATATTTCTATAATAATATTTAGAGTGATAGAGTATTTCTATAATAATATCTAGAGAGAATAATCAATGCTGATTATCTTTATTTTCTCTTTTTTCTTAGCAAGAAAATAAAAAAAATAATTCACTTCATCAATTCAATTAATAAAGGTTTGTTGAATTTAAACATTCATATTTTAAATTTAAATTTTACTATAATTCATTTTTTATGATAGCAAGGATAGCAAGTCACTTAATACATGTAAGATAATATCAAATATTATTACATGATAATATAGAAAATTTTAATAAATAATACTAAGAAGTTAAATAATTTATAAATATGTTTAAAAAGAGTTAGCGATATATCTAGTCCTTAAAGTGAAATAAATTGTTGTTAATTTTCTCTTAAAAAAGTATAGAATAATTATATGTAGTGATGCTATGCATGCGAGGCCGAAAAAGGAGTAGAAGAAATTGCACACGCACGCTGCTTTATAGTATATATAGGGGCCTTTTCTAGCATCCCAACTCAATAAAATAATCTCACTTTTCTTGGCTTTTTCTATACTCAGATTTGTTTTGATCCTTTTCTTAATGCTAATCAAATCTCTTATCGGCAGCTTTCTGCTTTGTTTTTTAAATCCGATTCTAGTTAAATCTTCATAAAGTTTAGGAGAGCCACAAGGGACATCATCCTTCAAATAAGCACCTTCCACCCACTAGCCCAATCCTTTATCTTTTTTTTTTTCTTTTTTCCCCCACTCTCTAGAACAAGAATGAATAAAGTTGAATATGTATTCAATTGCACAATATTAAGAGGATATATCTCAATTATTATTGTGGAGCTCGCATCCCTTTCTGAATGTGAGCGATCACTTGCAAAAAAGTAATTATACAATCGATAGTATTTTCTAAAAAAATGACATATAAATAATAAATACATATTTGATAATTGAAGAGTGAAATAGGCACATTTATGTTTTTATTCTTTTCTCTCCTCAATTGATGTAGGGTAATAAAAGATATATCAATCACAACTATCTTTGAATTTTTACAATTATATCATAATTTTTGCAGGTATTATCATTAGAGATTTTATTTAATTATTTAAAGTGATTTTAGGATAAATAATATAGAATTTAAGTTTTGGTAGGATACTATGTAAGTTATAAGTATTTTAGAAAGATGCTTACTTGTTAAGAAAGTGTTATTGTGCCTATAAATAAAGTATTAATGTGTAAAATGAAATAAAATATATATTTTTTATTGAAAGAAATATTTTAACCTCTCTTGAGGTTTAATTAAATTATACAAACCTTCCTTATTTTCAAAATTTATCAAATCCCCTTTAAAATTTAAAATAATGCTATACTTAAACTCAAATTTGAACTTTTTTTAAATAAAATGATGAGAAAAAGATAATTATATACCCAAATCAAATAATATATGATAATCAAAGTATTTTGTCATCAAATATATGCTTTGGTTAATCTCAAACAACTAAAAAATTATGGTATTTACATTAAAATTTAATTTTTTTATTAATCATATTTTAACTATTTGAACTTAATTAATTAAAATATATTTTTATTATAAACTACTCAAAATATTTCATAGGATAGATTTGAATTGCATAATCGTCTTTTTATGATTTCTTGATGGAAAATTTAAAGTAGGATTTTGGTGTAACATTTATTTTATATTTTAAGGGAAGTTAGACTAAATTTAAAAATATAAAGAAAAGGTCAATGTAATTTCATTAAGAGGCTATTTGGTTGGAGGTGATAAAAAAAGAGAATAAGAATGATAATTTTTCATTTCCATTGTATATGTTCAGTTAGAAAAAAATTATTTTCTTTCTCCATTTTTTACTTAATAGGACTACCCTAAATAAAAAATGATGATTTTTTCAAATTTTTAGGAAATTTGATTTTATCATTCTTAATTTTGAATTTATCTTCTTCAATATAATAATAATAATAATATTGATAATAATAAAATATTATAAAAATAAAATTAAAAATAAAATAATTTTAATGGCCACAATAATATTAATTTAATAATAAATAATCATATAATAATTATAAAAATAATAATATTAGTAATTGAAATAAATAATAAAATATTAATAATAGTGATTATAATATTATTAAAATAATAGAATTAAATAATAAATAATAAAATAATAATTATACTAATACAATAAATAATTATAAAAAAACTTAATTCTCTTTCTTATTTAAATTAAATAAAATATGTAATTATGGGATATTCATTTTCTTTTCCTTTATTTCCCTTTTTTTAATTCTTTTCTTTTTCCCCAATTAAATCAAACACTCCCTAAATTTTGTACGAGGTCAATACATTTTTCTCTTTCTTATATGAATGATCCTCAAGGAGTTTGCTTTTTTTTTTTTCCCTTTTAGATTTCGTAGTTATTTTACTAATAAATTTTAGAACGTGGATTAATGTTAACTAAGTTTTCACCTGCGAGAGGCGAATTAGTTGTTACTTGCAAAATATTTTGCTTCTATGGTTTACTCTAATAACATGTTGCATGCTGGGATGACAATGAAACAAGGTAGAAACGAATCAATCTCATCTTTTTCTACCCTTACATTTTTCTGCTTTGCCCTCGTGCCTTCTTGCAGGACAATTTAGTGCTTCGTCTCCACGATCCAGAATGTATTGACGCACCATAACAAAATTCAAAAAATTGATTAAAAATTTATAAAAATATTTCTATGTATAATAAAAAATATCATATTAAATTTAAATTACATGTAATTTGTTCAACCAATCTTAAATTAAAAAGGAAGCAACCAAAATAAATAATGATAACTTTTATACTTTTAAATATAATAATTACATAAAAATAATAAAATAAAAAGTAAATCTTTATTTTTTAATATATTTTTAATATTTAAGTTACTAAAATGACTATATATAAATATGTGGATCTGTTAATTATATAAAGAAAAAAATGTAATTTTTTAATTGCAGGACTTTGCATGGCAAAACAAGATAATACTATTTTGTTCTTGAAATTTGCATTGAATTGAAAATTTATCTCTTCTGTGGGACAAAAACCAATATCATATCCATACCTATTATGATTAAATTTGTGGGGTAAGTCCCAAAATTAAAATTTTGTGATCCCTAATTACATATACATATTTAGATGACGGGAAGCAAAGCTAAAGCTTGAACTTCTAACTTCTGAGAGTTTTTTTTCCCTAATATAATAATATTTCTTATTTATTTCAATATTTGTATTTTTATTTGAAAATTAAAATTTTATTAAGCATTCTTATGATGAAAACTCCTGCCTGATCTCGAGATCGAGTTTTGAACAACTATGGATATGTTTGATTATTAATTTTAAAAAAAAATTTATTTTTTATTTTTAAAAATAAAAATGCTTGTTTGGAAACTTGTTTTTAAAGACTATAATTAAAAACACGTAACTTAAAAAAAATAAAAATAAATTTTAAATATTTTATTAAGTTATTATATTCTTGATATCAAATTTGTCATTAAATAAAATGTTTTCTTATTTGTAATACGAATTACCCTTTATTCATTATTTTTTTAATTTGAAAATAATTTTTGAGAATAAAAATTTTTAAAAATACTTTCTAAAAATATAAAAATAAAATATATCTAAACACACCTTATAAAATTCTTCTTTCTTAAGAAGTTGTATAGTTAAAAATGCAAAACTTAATGTTTGTTTATTTACTGTTTTTTAAAACAGTTTTTTATTTTTTAAAATAGAAGTTCTTACTTAACAAATTGTTTTCAAAATTTGTAACTCCAAATACATAATTTAAAAATAAAAAATAAAAATAAAATTTTGATGTTTCCTTAAATTGTTCATTTATTCTACATATTATTTTTGTAATTAAATAAGATATTTTGTTATTTACTTATCTAAACACCCTTTATTTTTCTATTCTTTAAAGTATTTTTTTGAAAATAATTTCTAAAAAACCAAAAAAATGAAAGAATATCTAAATAGAGCCCTAGTTTTGCTATTCTTTATCAATGTTTTGTCTATTATCCACTCGAAATTTATTTTTGTCCTATCATCAATTATTTAATGGTTGACTATAATAAATCAATATTTGGGGAAAAATTCTTCTTTTATTCATAAAAATTAGTTGTATTCTCTTCGATTAATAGCTTGGAATGAGTAGTACTCCTTATTTTGCGTCATTAGATTTCACTGACGAGGGTTTCTTAGTTTTTTTTCAGTAAAAAGTGGATAGATCACCAAATATACGTACGCACAATGCTCTGATTCAATTTAAAATATGAAGAAAAATAAAACTTTGAAACTTGCCACCTCAATCAAATGCTAAAACTTCTTGAGTGCTTGGATTCTATTCTCCATTGTACTCTAATCTCATTCTTAATGGAGAAAATAGTTTAATCTCTTTTTCTACAAATTTCATCATAATAAAATTTAAAAAAAGAAAAAAATATAAATAAAGAAAAAAATTGGAGCATCTTTTTTCTCAAACAAAAAATGATATATGGTAGTACTTAATGCTACTAGTAGCACAACATTTTAGTATTGTATTTTTGTATATCTCATATTTTTCTAGTGAGATTAATTAAATAGATGGTTAAGATTTCGTAATATATTCATAACACTATTTACTAAATGTTTTGGTGCTCTTCATAAGAGTAAAAATTGAAACATCTTTTTTTATTATTTCCTTCGTTATTTTCATTCCATTTCATTTCATCCAATCAAATTCATTTTCATTCTTTTAAACTCATTCTTTATTCATTTTCTTTTCATAAATGATGAGGTCCACAATTTTATAAATTTTACTATCTATTAAAAAAATCATCAAATATTTCCCTTCGCTTATGAATAGAGAAAAGACATAAATATAGGAAAAATATTGGCATGCATTTTTTTCCTTTCAACTAAGACAACGTATGAAAGTTAGGAGTGAAATTGAAATGAGTTGAGTTAAGTTTTAACTTAATTGAATATGATTCCATAAAAGATTTTAAATATTTGAACTTGGTTTGAACTTGAATTATAATAGAAAAGTTGTTTCATGTTCAAGTTGACTTTGAATACTAAGGTTCGATGATTTGCTTGATCAATTTGATAATGATAAAAATATTATCAAATTATAAAAGAGTTTTATACTCAATTTAAACTCAATTGGTTGTCATTTTAGTGTAAAATTTAATTTTTCAATAAATATATAAACTTGAAATATAAATTAGTTGAAAATTAAATTAAAATCCTATCAACACTTATAAATTAATAAAAAAAAGTTATAATCACGTTAACATTAATACTTAACAAAAAAATAGATTATTAATTTTTTAATATGTATTTAAAAGAATATATATATATATATATATATATATATATATATATATATATATATATATATATATATATATATATATATACATAAATGTCATGCTTGCATGTTTCATGAGTCAAGTAAGAGTAAATTGTACTTGCTTGAATTGCTAAGCAAATTAAATTTTTCTGCTTGAGTTTGACAAAAATGAATTATGAGTTGAGTTGTTGGAGCAACCCAACAGTTTGATTCAAGTGTCGCCATTAATGATAATATTAAGAAAATAGTGCTATAAGCATCACAATATTTTAGTTTTACATTTTTTGTGGAATTTGGATCCTCCTCATTTCTTAGAGAAAGACAAATATAATTTATTTTTGAAATTATCAATCCCAAATAAAAATTATATTTTTATTTTTCTTAAATTGACAGAAAACTTACAGAAGAAAATAAAGAAGATTCATTTCCCTTTTTGTGGATCTCATTTTTTTTAGTGAGATTTATTAAAACAGAGGATTTTGAGGTGGTATCGTACTCCTTACCTTCTCGTTCCATTGGTTCTCAGAAGAGTCAGAGTTTGCGGCAAGCGCGCCGCTGTGGAAATATGGAATATATTGGTGAGGCATTGAAACTATTCTATCAAAAACTCAAACTCAGGAAGCTGCCTCTCAAACCTAACTTCTGCAAATTCATTAAAATACACAAAAAGGACAACAGCTTTAGTTTGGAGGTTGCCTGTCATGGGCGCCAGAGCCCAGAAAAGAAATGAACTCGTAATGCTCAAAGCTTAGCTTTGGAGCCGCATTAATTGACTGTGCAAACGGCACCATATATGATGCATCGCGGTTCACACACACACACAATTCACATTTTGCTTACCTGCTATAGTAAGGTACGTTTTACTTAATTACTCATGTTTCAATTTGACTTCTATCGTTGATTAATTGTTTCAAGGTGCTACCAATATTTAATTATCACCTAGGACATTCAAGAAGGCTATGAGATGCCTTTGTTTTGCAATTGAGACACTTATCTTATTCTTAAATTTCATTTTTCATAACAAATAAACTAATATATAATTTATTGACTAGATTAATAAGTTATAAACTAATTTTTAGATGTATTTCTCACACTAAATTTTAGAAAAAAATAACTTCTTATTCAATAAACTATTTGAAATAGTTTATAACTTATAAGTTACTATCTTTTCAAATTCTTATTAAATTTATTCTTACTCTTTTTATTAATTTACAATCCATGTTCTTTATAATAAAAATCTAACTTTTTCACAAAATATAATTAACTTAATTTTAACATAATCATATTCTAATTTTAAATTATAAATATATAAAAATATATATATGTAAATAAATAATATCATAAAATATAATTAATTATATTTTAAGTAATTATAAATAATAATAAAATAAAAATTATGTAAGTAAATAAATATATAAATTTATAAAATATAAATAGTTAAATATTAAATATTATAATTTTATTTTAAACTTCTTAATTATGATAATATAATTTAATTTTTAGATAAATATGAATTATTTTATTATATATTTATTTCTATTAATATATTTTTTTTATATCATTTTAAAATTTTAATTAGTTCAGCAACTAATTTTGTGAAGCACTTTAACTAACTTATTAGTTATTTACTATTAGTTATTAGTTAACTTATTAATTATTACCTAACTTATCAGTTATTAATTAATTTAGTAGTTACTTGTGTGAAATAGAGTCTTAAACTATTTTTATAAGAAAATTCATGATTTTTGTGCTGAAACATGCACTTGAGTTGTTCGAGAATCTTTGATTTAGGTGAATATATAATATTTCCTTAAATTTTTATCTTTCTTCATTTTGAAATTTTATATGTATATATTTAATAATTTAAGAAGAAATATTTTTATACTAGTAATTGATTGATTTAATGATTATAAGATAATTTTTCAAAGTGTTTTAAATTTAATAAAAAAATCTTGAATTTAATTCTCAAAAACGTATTTATCGAAAGGAATATTTCACTTATTATTTTCAATCTGAATAAAGATTAAGTTTATAATTAATAAAAAAAAGTATGAGGACAACTGGTTATAAAAGAAGAAGGAAATAGATTTGTCCAACCAAATGCAACCCATCTAATTATACAACTGATTGACACGTGACTTATATTACTTTCTCTAGTAAGTCACCAAAGAACAAATTATTTATTAAAACAATTTATTACATAACGATGAAAAAATGTTATTAATTCAATTCGTACGTTGTAAGCAGTTTCGTATGAGCCGTTGACAAGTATCGCATGAACCGTTGTCATTACTTGGTAACATAGAAGTGTTGCTCTTATGGTCTAATCAGCTCCCAATAATTAGATTATGGGAGAGGACTATAAATTTTGACCAACTCACTTTTCATCCCAAAGTGAAATTCAGGTGAGCCCATTTAATATAAATAATATTTTCTACTCTATGTCAAAAATACTATCCTCACAACTTTACAAAAAGACGGGAAAAAAAAGAAGAAGAAGAGAAGACTACTCTCGTGACAATTGTTATACCATATAAGAAGAAGTTGCAGTTTTCACGATATAATGATCGAGTTTCGTTACATACAATTTCTTGGAAATATTTTGAGGTTCCTATCTTCACAAATTGTAAAATTTATATAATTTTATAAATTTCATCCTATAGTAAGAAATACATGATGTGCACCAAAATCAAACATGCATCAAAGTTTTCATATAATGATCTAGTGTTTGAAGTAAGACTATAAATAAATCAAATCATTTGTGAATAGATTGAGCTTAATTACTAAAAGATTTGATTCATATTTGAATTAAACGAATTTGAATCTAAATAAATTGAATTTGAATCTCATAATATAAAATTTGTGATGTTTGTGAGTTTAAATGTATCTTGTTATATATTTTTAATTTTATTATTATTCATGATTTTATTAGATTATTAATTTATTTAATCATTAAATAATTTGATATTAACAAAAATTCTTCTTAGTATCATTTTGTAAAAGAAAAGAAGAAAAAGACAATTGTGCTTAGAATAACGTAATTTAAATAATTTATGTTTGAGTTATATGAAAATATTGGAATTTCTAATGACAAGTTTTCTAGTCATAATTTTACTTGTGTAATTATTAAGTAATATTCAAACATCATTATTTAACTATTTCATATGTATATTTATTGAAATATAATGAGATTTATATTTATAATTTTATTTATTTATATAAAAAATTATCTTATATTTTTTATTATTATTTATTAAAAATTATATAGTATATTAAAATTCATTTAAATCCGTTTAGTCGTTGAGTTTAAGCTCAAATTTCGAAAGAGCTTTTGAAATTCAGTTTAAATTTGAATTTGTTTAATTTGTATGAGTTAGAACACAAACAAACAAAAATCTAGCCAGGCTCAACCCGTCTTATTTACGTGAAGAAGAGCTATATATCACCACAGTTCCCACTTTTTAAATATGTTTGAGAGCTAATACACTACCCTTAGGGTTGATTTCATATTACAATTTTCTAAAATTAATTTTATTTTATTTTAATAAAAATAATTACAATTCATTTATAAAAATATTTTATTGTTTAAAAAATTTATTAAAAATGGTGATTTTAATTCATTTATAAATAAATTTTTTTATTTAAAATATATTAAAAATATATGAAATTCAATTAAAAATAAAATTTAATGGTAGCATGATAAATGCAATATTAAAAAGAAAGTAAATTTTTTATATAATATGTATATTTTAAGTCAAATGAAATAAATTCAAATAAAATTCCTTGTAAATTTAATGAATTTTATAATAATATAAATATCATTAAAATATAAATTATAAAAAAATAAAATTTTTATTTACTTAAAATCAAATATCATCTTAAAAATAAATTTATTTAAAAATAAAATAAATTATTATTTTAATTATATCATATAAGAGGTTCGCGCTGATTAAAGGGGAAAACAGGTTGCTCTGAAAGTGTTCAACATTATTTCAGACTGTTTGAGTAAAATTAAACCTGGCTTCATTGTTTTATTTTTTTTAAATCTTTGTTTGTACTAGATTTGAAACATTAAATTAAAATAAATTTATGGAGCAGAAGAATAAAATCTTCTCCGTGGGATCGGACGATTCGGAGCCCATGTGAACTGGCCATGGATTGATTTGGAGGAAAGAAAATTGAAAAACAAAAACAAAAACACACAGACCGAGAGAAAATTGCAAATGCAGACGAGGTCAATATCTGCTCTGCATGGTCCCACGCTTCAATAAATTTCCCTTCTTTTTCTAATAAAGAGAAAGCAAAGATCTAATGTCATTTCATGTGAACCAACGCAAATATATGAGTAATATTATTGGTTGGTATTTGTTTATTTATTTACCCAATCTCATTTATAATTGTGATATTTAACAGAGACTATTATTAGTTAATGAGTTTAAATTTAATATACTGTTACTATAAAATATTTTATATTATTCATACATATAAAAATAATATATTATTAAAAAAAATAATTAAAATTTTTTATTATTAATAAAAAATTATAATAATTTTTAATAATATGATAATATAAGAATAAAAGATAATATAAAATTAATTTATATTGATAATAAATTAAATATAAATTCTTAATTAACAAGTAAGTGGACAAATTAATATAACTGAAATTTATAATTTATTGATCTATTTTGAGATTATTTTATTCATTTGTAGTACAGAGGGTCGATTCATGTAGTTTGCTTTGTTATTATTTTGTAAATACTAACTTTTTTTTCCGAAAAAAAGAATTCATATGTTTTTATTTTGTAATTTTCTTATTTCCACGTTAAAGACATAAAATAAAGGGATTATGATTATGTAAGTAGTAGATTTAATAACATATATTTAAATGACTCAAAACACCTCTTTTGAATTGAATAAGTTAAGTCATCTAAACTATCTTACTCACTATAGTTTAAGGGGGTCAAAATTGACTTATCCGTAGTTTAAAGGGTTAAAATTATCCTGTTTGCAATTTCCATCTTTACTATTTTTCTCTCAACCATTTTTCATTAGAAATCAGCGACTTTTTGTCATATAATTTTCTTAGTTCCACGTTGCGGATCATAAAATAAACCAATTAAGGCTGTGTGAGTGGTAGGTTTAACAACGCACGTTTAAGTTTCTATTATGACTCAAAAGTCAAAACGCCTCTTCACAAATGGAATAAGTCATTTATGAAACCTTAATCATCGTAATTTGGTTTGCTTACTTCATTTTTGTGATTTTAATGAGTAAAGAAGAAAGATCATAAATAAAAATGTTCAAATTACATTTATTTGTTTTTTATAAAAATTTACTTGAATTAAGCAAAATATTAATCGAGTACATCACATTTGAATCAATTTCAATACTCTAAACTTCAGGTAAAGCATTGATCATTGGGTGAGATTTTCGTAAATAAGTTATTTATAAGTCACTTAATTTTACTTACATATAATTTCATCCTTTTTTTACTTAACTCATATATAATTTTAAATATTACAATTCATACAATAGTTAAATAGGTAAAATTTTACTTATTTAAATTATTTTTAATTTAAATTTTAATAGAAAATTTGCATGCATTATTTCTAATATTTATTTTCTTAAATTTTGACTCAATTTGATATTTACTTAAAATTAATTTATTCCAAAAAATCCTATTTGACTTAATTATGAATCAAATTATAGAAAACAAATCTACAATAAAATTAATTTTTTTGATAATTTAGTTCTAATTAAATGTTAAATTGAGTCAAAATTTATAAAAGTAAAGATCATAAGTAATATATGTGACTTTTCTAGTAAATTTTGAATAAAAATTATTTTTGAAGATAAAGTGCAAAAAATTTAAAATTATATGTGAGTGAATAACAAAACTTAAAATTATATAAATTAAGTAAGAAAATGGTAAACATATATGTGAATAATATGTAATTTTTTACTTGAAGTGAATGTTATTTCTAATGAATCCGCAATAATTGAAATATTTAAAGGAGAGAATAAGAATAAGGAGGAAATTGAATTGAACAATCAAAGTGATCAATTTAAATATAATTTCCAAAACTATAATTGACAGCCTGGCTTGCTTTATTTCTTCCCCTCCTCCAACCTTATAAGAGCATCCAAAACAAAAACACTCAAAAACGCTGTTTCTCTCTTTTTCTCTCTCAATCATCCATTGTTCTCCCTTTCTCTTCTCAAGCGTGGAATCTGCTTTCATTACTGTCTCTCTCTAAACCATCAAGCACTCATCAATAATACCCCATGTCTCCTTTCTTTCTCCTCTCTTCTTCTCTTTCCTTCTATATCTTGCCACTGTGATTCCCAAACAGTATGCAAAACAGTCTCAAAATAATTTCCATGGCTTTGGTTTTGTCCTTTCACACAATCATGGCTTTCTTCCTTTCATTTCTCTCTCCAAAACCTCTCGTTGAATTCTAGAGAGAGAATTTTACAGTACTGTTTGAAGCAGACAAGCAAAAGGCCAAGTAATTGATTCCATCCAAATTCCCCTGTACCGCATACTCTGTTCTCTGTCATATATAAGGAGAGAAAACCCAATGGAGAGCTGGGAGAAATTGGCTCGAGACGGACGGCGACGGTACAACAGAGAAAACCCATCTTTCTCTTCAACTCTTCTCGACGCAATTTATCGATCCATCGACGAAGGCGGCCGGACCGAGGAAGCCAAAACAGAGCAGCCTGTGTTTTACAGGGAAACAATGAAGAAACAAAAGCAGAGCAACAACGTAGGAGATGAAGAAGCTGCGATTCCGAACTTGCGCCGGGCTCGAACTGTAGAGAATTGGATGGAAAGAAAGGTAAGCGAGAAGGTTGTTATAAGAAGGAATTCATTGACAGAAACTCGAAGTGATTCGAATTATTTGTCAATGCATTCGAGCTCGAGTTCTTCGGATTCTAGTTCTAATGGCGGATTTTCTTCATCCGAGTCGGAATCCTTGTATGGAATGCGGATTCCGAAGCCAATTCGAACCAGCGTTTCATCAATTCAGTCCGGAAAACCTGAATTTGGCGCTGTTCATGGCTACAGAAACAATTGCTCACAAGCGCAGAAACCGAAGCAGGAAAAACACGAAAATGGCTTCGGAAAAACGAAATCGAAAGCTCTGAGAATATTGTATGGTGAATTGAAGAAAGCAAAGCAGCCGATTTCGCCAGGTGCTAGGCTCGCTAGCTTTCTCAATTCTCTTTTCACTTCACATGGACATGCAAAAAAGGCCAAGATATCATCAAAGTCCGTGAATCATCAGCAGGAATATTCGAAATCGGCACAGACTTCGACTTGTTCGTCGGCGTCTTCCTTCTCGAGGTCTTGTTTGAGCAAAACGCCGTCGTCTTCGAGGTCCGGCCCGAAAAGGTCAGTTAGGTTTTGTCCAGAAAATGTGATAGTAGGGGAAGATTGCAGGCCGTGTGGGCAGAGAAATCAACATGAAAGTGAAGAAAAATTAATGGCAGCCATGAAAGTTACTTCTGCGTTACACAGCAGCTATGGAAAGTGCAGCAATGAGGAGCTGAGGTTCCATGTGATGCAGGAAAGTCGGCGCGTGGAGGAATTTGCTAGAGATTTGTTGAAGAAGTATCAGAAGAATAATGAAAAAGAACTTCATATGAATTTTGAAGAAGATGATGAAGATGATGCAGCTAGTTGTGCAAGTTCGGATCTTTTCGAATTGGATAATCTTTCAGGTATTGGGATCGAGAGGTATAGGGAAGAATTGCCTGTTTATGGAACGACCCATTTGGATACTAATCGAGCCTTTGCAAGTGGCTTAATTGTCTAATATTGGGAGAGTAGGAAAATGAACTTCTAAAAATAGAATTTGGTGTGGGGGTTGAATTATATATGAGAATAAGATTTCTCTTTTTGTTTTGTTTTGGTTCTTATTTTACTAATATATATCCTTCCTTTTAACTTCGTTGCCCTTGATGTTCATGTGTTTATTGTTTGGGTAAGTTGTGACCACTCGTAGAAGATCTTTAAGCAAGAAATGAGCGATTTTGATCTTTGTTTTTTAAGAGTCAGAAAGGAAAAAGGAAGTGAAAGGGTTTTGGAGGAGTGTCTAGTTTCTTTTTAGCATTACAGAGACAAATGTTTAAATTCGAAATATAACGGGTGAAAAGTTTTAAAATAACAGTCAGTATCACTGCACAATTGAAATACTAGATGAAGAGGGTGCCTAGTATTTACATGAAAAATGAAAAAGAACTGGGGAATGAAGGAAATAATTAAGGAAGGTGGAAGACTTAATATTTTAGTGATGTAATAATATTTGATTTTATTTTAAAATTTTTATTTTTTATTATATATAAAATTAAAATTTAATATATATATATATATATATATATATATATATATGTATATATATATATATATATATGTATTAAGTGAATTATTATTTTTGCCGTTTAAAAAAAGAAGAAGTAGACGATGATACGGGAATGAAGATGGAAGCAAAGGCAAAATTTCTATTCCCATTCTTGGCGAGGAGGAGGGGGGAAAGCTTTTGTTTTCTCTCTCTTTATGTGTGGGGGCCTCTTTTGCTTGAAAATAACACTATCTTCATGCACCACATATGCGTGGAAGCAATAGTCAAAAAGTGAATACGTTAGTCTATTAGGGCTTTCAGAAATCTATTTTTACTTAATTCTTCAAAATGTAGCTTAGATCTTATGTGATGGATACTTACGCGAACTATTACAACCCGTTTCTTATAATTGATTCAATAAACTTTATAAATTTCTTAATTTTGGCGTCAACGATTTACTTTTTAATTACTAAATCATAAGGAAAAATTAATGATATGCGTTTAAAATGTTCCATTATCACCTAACAACAATATCATTAAAATGTCAATTTTTTTATCAACAAGTTCTTTATTAATCATAAAACAATTTTAATCAACACATTTTTTTATATGATAATTTATAATCTAACTTATAAGATCAGGGTTTGTGGAAATGCAAATTTCAATGAAATTGATTAGCAGCTGGAGTTCAATGAGGGCATTGTTTTAGAGGCAACCAAAAAGAGGTCAAATGATGGGTTTAATGGAAAGAAAGGGTGGAGATATAAGGCATGGTCTCCAAAGGTGTGGACAAAATATATCTTCATGGATTCTGTTAAAACCTTGGATGTCAATTTTGGTTGGCTTCTAAGCCAAGAGCTTGCCTCTCAATTATTTGAAAGGTTAGTCCAATTTGCTGAATATTGCTTGTCGCCTTACCTTCAACCTCAAATCATCCCACTTAGCTAAAGCCTTTTATTTTAATTTTTTTAAAGAAAAGTTAAGGAATAATTAAAATGCATTATTTTACTTCAAATCAAAATATATTATCAAATTTTTTAAAGAATTTATAATAATACTTATCGATTGTTTAATTTCTTAAAACTTTTGATAGTAAAATTTAAATTTAAAATATTAATGATAAAAATTACGGAGGTCATTGCTTGAATGAAGACGAGTTAAAAGCCTTTTAATTTTGGTTTCATACATACACATGGTATTCTTTTAACCTTTTTCTCATTACTTGTCTCATGCGCTTCTTCAACGACAAAGCTTTCCAGCCAAATTTCCACCTTTTCTTCTTCATAGATGTTTCATATTCATCATATATAAGCTTGCTGCCATGTAATGTCCTCTCTGTTATTAATTATTTCCTTTTGCCCCGATTTCTACTTGCTTACCTTCTTAAGTAATGGCTGGTGAAATATTGTCATCGTCTGGAGATAAAAAATAATTAACAGAAAAAAAATTCTCAATACACCTTTCAACAGTAAACTGTTATTCCATATATACAGAAGGTGAATAATTAAACGTGTATTTTTTTTAAATGTGTGTATATACACAAAAATATCGAACAGGAATAAGTAGTTCTTTTTTTTTGGGGGTTTGGGGGGGGGGGGGCGCAAAGAATTATCTGTCTTACCGAAACTTCTGTTTCTATGACAAAAAGCTACCTATTGTACATATTATGAGGGGGAAAAATAAAACTCAGCTTTATGTGGGATTCTTACATTTTTTCGCATGCACAAACACAAATTTTATCTAGAAATTTATGGATTTTTTTGTGAAAACATATATATGTAGATGACTTTTTGAATGTATATATATATATATATATATATATATATATATACACCCAAAAATTTAAGGGATGAAATTCCATTTTCCTAAACCTAACAATGAAACTCGAGAAAAACAAAGGAGTATCTTCATCATTTGAAGATTGGAAATTTTTTATTATTTTTCTTCCTTTAATATTTTAATATTATGATCTGCATTGAAACATTTATGATCTACTTTCCTATATTCTTTTTTTTTAATTATATTCCCTTTTAATTTTTCTATATTCTTCCTTTAACAATACTTCGATTTCGCATGAAAAGCAGCATCCATTAATTTAATCAAATTGAAAAACGAAGGAATGGTAATAACAAATAAAAAATTGGTAATATTCTAATCACATAGACTTTGCAGGACCACTAAATCTTAACAGTGTGATTTGTTCATTAAGATGAATATTCTTGGCTAACATATATTTAAGGGAAATGAAAACTTTCAAAGCCAGCTAACTTGGACTATAGGAAAAGAAAGGCTATCCTATGTTTTAAAGCGTCTTAGGTAGGGAATGCCTATACTAGGGCGTGACAATATTGTTGGGGCAAAAAATAAATAACGTACCCACTGAATCTTTTAACAAATTTGTTACTTAAAATATTTAATTTACATTTAAATCTAATGTGAGTTTTTTATATTTTTAATAGAGGTTACAAAATCTAGAGATTTTTTTCTATGAGAAAGTAGGGTGATGAGAGAGTAGAAATAAAAGAGTAGAATTATTATTATTATTATTATTTCAACTGAATGATGCTTCGAAGCTAGGCTGAAAGAATGGGATTGGGATCCTCTAAAATGCAAAAAGTACTTTAGAGGCATCTCAGCCATTGATTTCAAATCAGTGGTTAATAATTTTTTATATTTAAAAAATTATCAGTTATTGATTTTAAAATTAGTGGCTGAGATAAAGTACTTTTACCTCTAAAGTGCTTTTGACACTTTAGAGGATCCCAGTCTGAAAAAATGATCTCCCACCACATTGAAACTAAGACATGGCCTAAGCTTGTTTGACATATAAATATAAGAGAAGATTGATAATATTGATATATGCTATCTTGTTCTCGTAAATGTTTTTGATGTATTCTTCAAATAAGATAATTTATTCAATTAAATTATTTTTATTTTATTTACATAGAAAAAATTATTATTTATTTTTGAATATGATATGAGCTAAGAGTAAACTTTTCCTTTCTTTTTTTATCTTTGATTTTGAATAGTAGTATCGTAAAACGAAGTAAAAAGTTGTTGATGAAAGATGATTTATAAATTGGTGATTTGACCATATTTTTTGTCATCACTTTCTATTATTGTTCACCATTACTTATCATTGTTAACTTATTAGCATTTATCATCATTAGCTACCATACATTTACTATCATTTACCACCAATAATCATTGTTATTTGTCATTCATTTGTGATGATTATAGCTTGTCACTATCTACTACTATGAACCATCGCTATCTATCACTGTTAATTGTTATTTATTATTATTATTACCTATTGCTCATTACCATTAACAACTGCCGGCCACTATTATACTATGGATCACATTGTCATTCTTGAAAAAGTACGAATTTGCTAGTCAAAACATCATCCAATGATAATTTTATTCAAATAAATATTTTTATATTATTATTCAAATTATATACATTTGACAACAAGCGATTGATAAAATAACTTTACATCCTTTTATGATACAATTATATAATAAAGATTGAATAATATTATATCTTGCACTATCACATTGATTTATTGTATTCAATCTTGTTCTACCATATCATCCCAGCGGATCCGTATGGAAGCAATGGCAAAATTTTCTCAATAGGCGAAGAAATGCTGTGTGGAGATATATAGAAGGTTAATTAATTTATTTTTTTTAACATTATAAAAATTAGCTTTAGATAGACGAAGTGAAATAAATAAGTAAAATTTAATTTCCATAATATTTTGTTGAAGTATATGCAATAAATAAAGTGAGATAATAGAAAAAGGTGACCAACACTGTATTACTAGATTATTGATGCCTCAACAACAAATGACAGTTAAAACATTAAGAAATGACAAGTGAAGAGAATTTGTCATGCAAATGTGAAATTATTAGGTTAGAGAATGAGGATGTAATCTAATCAATATGATATGCTTTTAAAACGCTGATATATTCGTTGAGGTGTTCATATGGTTGGTGAAGTGGGGAAGTTGACAACTGTGGTAATATTTAATTGATAGTGGGTGTGAGACCAATTACTACTGATCCTAACGTTGGCTGCTCCTTGGATTCGACTTAACCCTAATCATTATTAGAAATTTAACTACCAATCATTTTCATGGAAAGAAAAACTGATTTCAGAAACATTTAAAAAAGAATTGTATATTTCTTTGGATTTTAAGTTTCACACTTCAAATTTACGTAAAGGTTGAAGAAAACAAATAGAGATTTTTTATAATCAAACCATACATCGAGTCATTGGAGATCGTAAATATGAGAGAAACTGGCTCCGCGTAAGTTTGAATCCAAGCCATTTGGAGTTTTCAAAGTCAGATCATGGTACCATTATTATTTTCAGAATAATGTTATAGAAATTTTCACCTTTTAAAAAATTAAATATTTTTATCATTGAATTGTAATTAAATATATTATGATTTATATTTGTAATTTTAATTTACTTATATTAAAATTAAAAAAAATTCAATAAAAAAATACTCAACTTCTAAAATGATTGAACTCTTCGTAACATTATCCTTATTATTATAAATGCTCCGTCCGAGGGATAGCTGGAAAACCACTCGTAAAATGAGAAAAAACATTAAATAAAGATGGTGGGCAGGAGGACGCTTCGATGATTAAGATAGTAGGTGATTATTGAGAGAGTATCTTCAGGAGTATAAATTTAGGTTAATATCAATGTGTACTTACTATCTTTATGTATGTGGGAAGCAGTTGGTAAAATAGTCCCGGGGTAAATAAGGCCGTAGGCTGATAGTCGGAAAGACTTCTTACGTATAACAAAAATGTTAGGTATTGAAAATAGAATTTGGAATTGAATATTAAATCTTTTATATTTATTAGATGGAATTTATTAAAATTTTTTATTGTCTTATATTTAATAACAATATTTAATTTACTATTATAGAATTATAATACAATGTCAGTTGTTTAACAAATTAGGTGTCAATTATCAATCGATGCATATATGAATAACATTATATATTTGAATATTTGACATTAATCCTTTAATTGATATAAAAAATGATAACAATATCAATTCAATTATAAGAAAATTGATGTGTTAAACATTTGCTAAATGTAAAATATTGAAATATGGTTGTTATTTATTTAAGATTTTGGTTAATTAATTTCTATTGAAAATCTACATCCTTTCTTATATAATAGTCGATATAGCACACTAGTTTGGTTTAATTAACCAAAATTTATAGTTCAATTTAATTTTCATATCCTACTACACTTAGAGCAATATTTACCCAAACCTAATTATAGGCAACATCCACGCCATATTATTATATAACTAATATAATATTCAAGCCTTATCTTAATTTTTTTTGATAAAAAATAATATCTCAATACAAAAAAATGTCAATGACAATAACTTCATACATTTAATTAGATCTAAAAAATTGAAGACATTAAAGTAATGAATAATATGTAAATATTATAAAAACTAACAATAATATTTTTAAAAATAAAAAAGAAAGTTATATTATTCTCTTATGACATGATTATTGAGAACTTGGTGACATTCACTATAATAAAAGAAGAACACAAGCAAGTCGTAATTGATATTGTAATTGCAATAGTAATATTATATGCTTCTATTAAAGAGGAATTTATTATCTAACTTATGTAGTTACTAGAAGAATTAGGATATAAAATGTAATACCTGCTTATTATTAAAAGATAAAAAATTATAAGTAAGCATTAGAAATTAATAATTAAAAATGCTATTAATTATACATAACATATGAGCATAAGAAATATAAACCTAACTACCTTTAATTTTTTGCAATATTATTAAGAGAGTCTTTAACCCATATCCTTTCAACAAGATATTTAGTACGTTGACATGTGAATGATATGAAGGCATTGAATAAAGTTTGTTGCCTTTTGAATTGCCTTTTTTAGTAGATAATTACACTTTGAAAATAGAATATACAACTTGTTACGGATGTATAATCTATCTACTTCCTGGGAAATATATCAACACTCAAACCACCTAAAACATTAAAAAATGAAATAAAAAATAAAAAATCCAAAACAAATATATACAATCACAATAATTAGATGTTCTTTATTAGGTTTAGAGGAAAAATCAAGTGTGCGTGAATGCATTTTAATGTTAAGAAGAAGACGTTAGTGAAATAGGAGTAAACTATTGATTGAACTTAAACTTTAGTGATCTTTTGTGTCTATTTTTCCAAAAGGCATTATGAATTTTTTCAAGGAAGATGCTCTCATTTTACAATATGCACTTTGGCACTAGATAGACTTTCCTTCTATTCAACTCTTGCCTTTATTTTCACAGGTTTAGAGAAAAACAAAACAATTACGTCATAAATTAAAATCAACGGCTAATATTATTTTTAAAATATTTAATAATTGAATAATACACGTTGGTACCAATGTCAAAATATGAATTTTCAACATTAGTTATATTTAAATAACTAATGCTATAATGTATTAACATTAATTTTTAATAAATAACTAACATTGCTTCTTTTGCTATTTTTTTACAATTGTTATAGTTACTACCCAAAAGCAAAAACCAGCAATCAAAACTTATTATATAAATAGTAGGGTAAACACATTTATTGATGCAAAAGAGTATCATTTTATAAACTATTATAAATTATGCAACAACACTTATAAACAATATTAATAATGTTTAGAAAAAAATATATACATTTACAAGTAATTCCACTAAGTCTTATAAAGATAAAACATTATATATATATATATTTCTTTACAAGCAATCCTATTAAGTTATATATTTACCAACCTTTCCAAGAAAATGTTAGTCTCTCTTTCAAGACATACACAGACCATTTCTCTTACAAGCCTTTTATTTCTTCTTTACTCTTAGGGGCTTATGTCTCCTTTGAAGAATTGCATGTTTATATACAATTATATATAAAACTTGATAAGAAGACAATATTACATGCTTTCTATAAGTGTCTACTTAACTAAAATACAAACAAATTATCTTTCGAGAGTCTTCATCCTTTATATACTTGATCATCTTAGCCATGTATTTTATCACAAACTATACACACTTGATGTTGCCTTCTTGGATATGACATTGAAATAAACTAGCCATAAAGAATGCTAATATCATGTATTGATGATTAATTACTATACTAAGTACTTAAACATGCATCGTAATGTTACATATACTTGCATCCACATGAACCATAATGTTACATATACTTTTATCCATTGGATAATGCCAATCTTCTTAACATTGTCTATAATGTAATGTATCCCTAAAGGCTTGATTTCTACTACCTTCTAGGGCCTACTTGAGGCCTTTCTAGTAGGTTAAGCTAATACACTATCTTGTCCTTCAAATAGATTACAGTGAGCATCTAGTGACATTTATAACATTATTAATATCAAAGTAAAACAACTAATGAGAAAATATAAGCAAAGTTGAAGTGATTATCTTTGCACTCATATATCTTTTGAAGTATGGTGCCACATAGCATTTTTGCTTCTTATCTAGTGACATATCTGTGTTTATGTACTTATAGCATTCCTCAAGCATGTTCCCTACTCGTTGAGTGAAGTATGGATTTATGTAATCAAAGTAGGAACCTAATTCCATATCCTTAGCAACATGGTGCAAGTACCTATCATTTTCATGATACATGAACTTAACTTCATAATATGTAATATGTATATAAAAAGAAGGAAGGCTTGAAGAATAAAGATGAACACACCTAATCCAAATTTGCACATAACTAACATTTAGCTCCTCCATTTTTAAAAGTTGTATAATGAATTCCTTAGATAGGTTAATGTTATATTTTTGTCTCATGATCTCCTTTCTCTTATGTTGCAATATAATGTTAGCTTTAAGCATCCCATATGCAATGGATCAAAGTTCCTGTAGAGATTTTCCATTTCAAAGGGATTGTTGAAGATGAGCTACTAAATTTTTAAACTTGTTATCATCATCTTTGTTCGCCCTTAGTGGCTTTTTACTGGTTTTTCTTGGTTGAGATACCTAAAATAGATTACAAAAAAGTATCAAAATTAAAAAACATAGGCAATATGTATCTGGCCATAAACAAGAAATTTCAAGTAATAGGAACATCTATGCATAATGTAATCAAGGATTTTAACTAAGTTAGTTAATTGCCAACCTCTTAGGCCACCATGGTTATCTCAATGGCTAGTAATAGCACCTTAGCTATGCCTTCATTAATGACATCTATCATAACTTTACATTGGTTCTTTGGTAGTGCAAGGGTATGAAGCATATGATTACCTATCATCACCTGCCTAATAGAGGGTCTTACAACCATAAGTAAAAATTTATATTCACCCTATAAGGACAAATAAACCAATTGATCAATATCAATGTAAAACTACAATATTATTGAAAGTAATCGATAACAAATAGTTGGGTAACAATCATTTACTTAGGGTAATTAGGTGAAGGGGTCAAGGTAAATAAGACAACAATTACCTTGTTGTATTATAGAGGTTGCTATCTATACCTTATTCTCCTCTTGTAAAGTAGTAGTTGGTCTCATGCTTTCATGCTTGAACATGGACCTTATCTCTTCCATAACTTCTTTTTCACTCTTTTTCTCACCTTTAATGTGAGGACTTTGTGAATTTCCCTTAAAGTAGGCCTTAAGGTGATTGATCGTCTAACACCTTTAATATGTTTAGGATGCTTATGATTTCTTATAGCAACAATCAACATGTCTATCCTTCCTTCTAAATAAAACTTTCTTAGGGAAGCTTAATGCATGCCTCATTCTTGTACAATGTAGTCAAATATGATTAATCATATGCTAATAACTAAACAATACACTTTATATTTAATGAATAAAATAATAATATCATTTACAATTTACTTCGCTTGATAACATGCTGACTCTTATTAGTTGTGTATTTACCTCAATAATTAACTTTAGTTCTCACCCATAACTCATGTTGTGTTATGAGAGGATAAAGTAGATGCTTGATTAATAGCCTCAATAGTAGATTGAGTTCTTTCTTTTATAAGGTCTTTATTGAGCTTCTTGTACTTGCCTTGAGATAACCTATGCTTGTAGGTATTTTTGATTTGGTTTGCTTTATTCATTGCATTTTAGGTTATTATCAAAAAAATAAAATAAGTGATGAGAAGATGGGCTCACTGCCAATAGTGGAACAAAGATAATAGCGAAATGACTACATTTACTTGAAACTCCACTTTTTGCATATCTCCATTAAGTCTATCCACATTTTAGAGTTAATCTATTAATATTTTTAAAAAGACTTCCATCATTCTTCCTTTTGTTAAAGATGTAGTTCTTAGCTTAATTATGCTTAAAGTCCTTCCATCTTATTGTTGTTACCTGTAAAATGTGTTCTCTATATCCTTCAAGCATACTAAAGGTAGTTTGCAAGGTTGCACACATATGAATGAAAATTATGTATATATAATGCAAAAAAGATTGTTATACACATGTAAAAAAAAATGAAATGGGGAAAGTATTGAAGTTCTTTACAAATATATCTTGCTAGATGTTCACCTTAATATCTTTTAGCATTCAATACTATTTCCTAATGATGATGAATACTTTAATGTGTGCCAACATCCCAATGTAGTTGTTAAACTCTATTGTACTAGGCCTACATGCCTAGCCTTTGTCACTAAATTATGCTCTCAATCTCTCTCCTTGGTGCATTTGATATTCATGTCCTTCTTGTTGGACCCTTAGTGCCCTTCCTTTTATTATCACATTGGAACCAAAATCCATGTTACTTTTGTTTAAAGAGTTAAACAAAAGCAACACAGACATTTAACTTATGTAGTAAGAAACATTTGATAAGTTTCCAAGCACATACATTGATAACTTAAATAATAAAAGATGACTGAAACATCATTTTATCACATTTAGTTTGATCCCAAAACAAAACTTCACCATAACAAATTGAAATGGTTCTTAATAGATCCACACTAACATAGAAAAATTACTCCAAAAATGTAACATATCCAAGCAAAAATGTAATATCGAAGCAAAAATGTAATTTTTAAAAATAATAGCACAAAATAGGACATGTATTTGGATACACAACTTTCTACATTAAATAACAAGTCTAAATCATGTTTACAACCATTGAAGACTAATTATAAAGTGCATAATGAAATATTATCAATAATATATGACAATATTACTTATCTAACTTTGAAGATCATAACCTAAACTTAAAATGCTCACAAAACATAAAATAATAAAAAAATATCTCAAATAATGTAGAGTAGATATTTAAAGATAGTACAATGTTGATGCCATATAATCACTGCTGAACATGGAATAGAGAGCATGCATAATGAAAAATAAATTGTCATACAAATTAGGTTTATTTATAGTTCTATCAACAATTCTGAGAAATAGAGATGAGAGTATGCTAGTGGCACCACTTTCAATGTTTGTTGTTAATAAGCAACCAACATTTGAACTTTTTCACATTAATTATCATTAAAATCGACATCTAATTCAACACAAGTCAAACTTTCAACATTGGTTGTCCATAGGAATCGACATCTAGCTCTATCTTCAAATCTAAAGTTTCCTTTTATTTCAATGTCAAGTTTCTAATAATTAATGTAATAAGTCATTATCTTTTTATTTATATTAGTTTTTATTAAACAAAAAATGTGAAAAACTATAATTTTTTTTAAAAGGAACACTTTGCCCAGGTGTCATTACAATGAACAACTACCGTTTTACATGCTAAACAATAAAACAATATCATTTATCACAAATTTAAGATATAACAAAGGTTGAATCAATGTATTATATTACTATAAGACTATATTTTTCTTTAAATAAACTTTATCCAATATCATTATAATCAACAGTTATTATTTTATGCATTGAATAATAAAATATTATAATATATCACAATAAAATATTGTATTATAAATTTACAATTTAAAATACAACAAAAATTTAATGATTATATTATATTACAATAAAATAGTATGTCATCGACTTAGACATCAAATTTGCAAAAAATTGGCATGGTAAATATATCTTCATTTTCTAAACCAAATCTTTAGCTCTCATTGGATATTGGTTCATTTATAACTATCATAAAAAATATTATAATTTTATAATATCAATTTTTAATTAAAATTGATGTGATAAATTATTCATATTTTCAAATATATTACTACACCATTATATACGTCATTTTTATTTTAACTAACATTAATACGATGAAATCACAATTTTATAACAATATCATATTTAAAATTCAATTTCAAGTTCTATTTTCAATTTATAGAGCATTACTATTTATGGAAACATATTACGAACCACATATAATATGGAATGATCCTGGTAAGGAAAATGTCATATTATACCATGTGTGAAAGTCAAATTAATTGCTCAAAATTGGTGCATAAATGAGAGATGATTGAAAATATGTGAGCAAACATTGACTTATATGAGGGGTATGACAAATGATTTAGCAGTTAAGGATGTGGTTAAATTGATTCATTATCAATTTTATGAAATCTTAACATTTTGATTAAGAAAAACTGAATTTAATACTATATTAAATATGGATTAACTTGACTAATTATCAGGATAATACTATAATATTATTTTAGTTGATCTGGACTCAATAACGGGTTAAGTAGCTAACATGCACAGAGAACGGTTAAGTGACAAACATTGAATGAATACGCAATAATTGTCCTGTTGATTTAGAAAGATTAAATAAAGATGGTGTACAGTGTACATAGCATAATAACCTGCCTTAAATTAAATGGCATCCGCATCCTTCCCATAAGTTGATTTATGTCTGAACTACCATTCTGTCCACATTCATTATTTAAGTCGTCGGAATTTTCGATCTTTTAATAGTTTAATAATATTTAATATTAATTTAAAATTTTTTATTTTTATTATATTTAAAATTTAAAATTAAAATTTTATGTGTATATTATATAAATTATTATTATTATTATTATTATAAAAAGAAAAAATAAAGCAAATGATATTTTGGTTGCTATTGCTTTCTGCTGTCACCGGTAGAAGAGTTCGTAGGTGTGGGCGTGCCTTTGCTGGGCATGTCACTTACCCACCATACACTATAATCACTCCTTTACATGGAGAGCTGATAAGACCTCATCCACTCTTCTTTTTGTCACTAATACAAACACTGCCCTTTCTTAAATTAGGCAGCATCGAAGTTTTTAAAATAATAATTGTGGTTGCGTCTTTAATTATAATACATTTTTTGCAATTACAAATATCATAAAAATAAAACAGTAGATTAAGAATATTTTATTCGTAAAATTTTATTTTGTTCATATAAAATTATATGAGAAATATTAATTTACATTATTTAATATTAATTCTTTTATAATCACGTCTGCAATAATTTAGAGTCTGGTTTTCATATCAAAACTCTTTTCATATGATTTTAATTTTATCGGAAGGTTAAAGCGCGAAATAATTAAATAATGTTAAAAATAATGACATTTTGTTATTTCTATTTTTGATTTTTATTTATCCTACTCCTCTTAAATCATTTTACAAAATCTGGCTATAGGCAAGCTTAATAGAATTTTCTTTCTTCACTGATTCTATCAAGTCCGTTCTCTTGATTGTGATTTTCTCGGAGAGCTTCGGAGGAGCTAAAGGGGTTTTGACCTTTTAAATAATGCTCTCTCTCTCTCTCTCTCTCTCTCTCTCTCTCTCTCTCTATATATATATATATATATATATATATATATATATATTAAAAATAATAATATTTCATAGCTATTTTTGACTTCTATTTATCCTATACCTTTTTAATTGTTTCACAAAATCGGATTAGAATCAAACTTAATAAAATCTTCTCTTCCTACTAATTCTGTTAAATCCGTTCCCTTTGATTGTGACTTCACTAAAAGGATTCCAAGGAGTTAAAGGAGTCTTGATACCCAAAATTTTTAATATTATATATTAATGTAATATAATTATATAAAAATATTTTTTATATAAATTTTTTAACCTCTAAAGTTTTTCCCCTTAAAATTTTCATTCAAGTTCTTCCATCGTCCAAAGTAATGGTCATGACTTTTATTGACCATGTCTAGGAAGATGGGTGCATGTTGTGTCAAGTACATTTAACCATTGTTTCATATATAATAAAGTGATTAGATTAGATTGTCTCTATATATAGGGATGGATTTGTGGTTTTTATGTGTTTGCCAATCTCCTTCAATTATTGGTAGGCACTTGTTGGGAATTATACAAAGAACTGCCATATTACTCATATTCGTATGTATTCCTGGCTGTCAGCTTTGTTCTTATATAGGTATGTATATTTCCCTTTCTTATTCTTATCTTCTTTTTGACCAACAATGATATATGGTGTCTTTGGAATAATATGCAGATTAAATGAAAGGAAAAAATTATGAATAAATTTCTTAAAATATAATTTCGTGTTATATAATTCTTTAAAAATTTAAAAATCTATAACTATTTTTTAAAGTTTTTTAAAAATAGAAATATTAAAGTATTAATTAAAAATAAAAAATAGAAATGAATCGCTTATTATTTTTTAACAATTTTTGTTATAGTAAAGTCATATGATTAATGAAAAAAATAAAGGAAACATATATCTAATCTTTTTAAATGCAATTTAATGGAGTTTTAAGAATGATTTACTCAAGATTCTTATTTATAGTTATATCATAAATATATTACAGAATCAATTCTCTAGTTAATAATTCATTTTTAGAAAAATTTCATTTAAAAATTGATTAAATTTATGTTAAAAATGGTTAAAAATAAATATGAGTGAATTACATTTCTTTTTTTATTTTTTAGAATAAATTATTAATATTTTTACTTTTTTAAAAATTTTAAGAAATTATTTATAAATTTTAAAACCTTAAGGGTGTTATGTGACATTAAGTCATATTTCTAGAAGTTTATTTGTAATTTTTCCTAAATGAAAAGACACACCAATTTATATTTTTATAATACTATCTTCTTTTTCACAATGTAAATGCTATTCTAGAAATTATGATTTTCATGCCCACACAAAAGGGTATCTAATTTATAATCAATAAATAAATTTTTTTGAAAATATTAATATTTTGATGAAGTTGTGGTGATTGACTCATCTTTTGACCAACTATGATAGAAAGTGAATATTTTATAGTGGTAAAGTATTCCCATAATAATATTTAAGAAAGATAATTAACGTTAATAATTCAACTTTCTCTTATATATATATATACCTTTCTTGTTCTTCTAAGCATATATGTTGTTTGCACTTTGCAGCTTCCAAAATTAAGCTAAGAATGAACAATTCATCTTCGAAGAAAGTGAGCGTTCTGTGTCCTATTTCCTTTCCTTAAAATAACACATAATTATACAAACATCGAGCCAACAGAGGCAAGCTATTTGCTGCATATTAGACAATACCATGCATTAATTAATATTTCAATCTTTTTTTAGTAAATATAATATTTAATATCTTCTTTATAAAGCTAGTTACTATTATATTTTTTGAATTTTATAATTAGCAATATTAATTTTTTATTTTTATATTTGTTATAATTATTCATTCATCCATCACTTCACTTGTAATATTAAAATAAATTAAAAATATTGAAGTGGATTGATAAATATTATTTTAATAATATTAAATATATACTTACTTTTCAGATATATTCTTTATTTTTAGCTATTTATTTTAATATTATTAGTGAAGATTTCACTAAATAATTATAATAAATGTAAAAATAAGATACTAATAATATCACTTATGAAATTTAAAGAATGTAATAATTATCATATTTATAGATAAATAATTAAATATTATGTTTATTTTATTTTTTTATTAGAATACAAAATTGAGATGATTGTGTATCCAATGAGTTTATTTATCCTTTATTTTGACGATAATAAGAGTTAGAACTTAATATATATACAAACATCCAATATCTTAAATTTAAATTTACGACATTAAAAACAAAAATTCAACGTTAAGAGAAAAAATTAAACATAACATGGGATTGCACCAGATCACACAAAAGATATGTTGATTATATCTGGTGAATAAATCCATGATGAGAAATAAAGTTCTCTTAATCAATAACAGTTAGTTTGTATCGCTAGAAGTTCAATCCTCTTAATGGATTCGAGCGTTGTAAATGAAAAAAAAATATCATTGAAAAAGTTTTGTCTCCTTAGATCCATTTAATTCAAATTTGAATTAGTTGGATGTTTAATATAACCTACCAGATATAGATATTTAATACAAAAAAAAAAAATCTCTTATGCACACATAAGTGCAGATTGTTTATACATAAGTAATTTAAAATAACAATTTTAAGTGTTTAGTCTAATGATATCAAATTATTATTATTATTTTATCTTAGAAATATGAACTCAATGAAAAATTATGATTAACGAAAAAGTAAATGACTTTTAAGAATATTAATGCTTTGTGAGATTATGATGAGTGACTCACCAATTCTATCGTTAAGATGAATAATCTACAAGTAAGATCTTTCTATAATAATGTTTAAATGCAAGAAATTAATTGCAAAAAGCACCAGAACAGATAAAACAGTAAAATTATGAGATGTTTCTTTCTATTGTAAACATTCAAGTCACGGATGAATTTTATGATATTTTGAAATGTGAAAATTTTAAAAATTGTTAAATTAAAATTATTTAATTATATTTATCAAAATAAATAATTATAATTTAATAATTTTAATACAATAATTTTAAAATTTAATACCTTAACCCAAAATTTGAAACCTAACAATACGTTGCCAGCACCACAACTACAACATTATAATTACAGCAGTTATTTTAGGCTGTAGTTGAAAACAATGATTATCTCTATTATTTCAAGGTCATGTTTGTATAACAAACAGATTTTACCATCACATCTAATTATTAATATATTATTATAAAATATTTTTAAAAAATTTAATTTAATATAAAAATAAATTTAATAATACATCAACATATTTTTATATAAACAATGTACCATAATTTTTTTCAGATTATTTCATCAAATCAGGATAGGAAATCAAGGAAGCAGAGGCTGTGGGACCAAAAGGCAGCTAGCAACCAAAGGCTGCCACAAGCAACAGCCCGATGCCTACAAATTGGATTCAGAATCGAATGCCATATCTTTTTACTTTGGCCTCTCTCATTTTCTTTGCAGTCGCACGTGATCAGCCGGTCCTGCATGTCCTGCAACTCTCACGCATGCACACGGGCGTCCTCTCCTTCACTGCCCATCATCCCATTCAGATCCTTTGCTCAAAGCTGCCATAACCCTCAAATATCCTTGATTCATAGTTCTCATACGTTATGAAGTTTTAATTTGTGGTGTTAATAACCGAAATATTATGTGAAATATTATTATTATAAATTGCATTACATTTATGATTTTTTATAATTTTATATTTAATAATTATGTTTTATCATGTTTATTCATAATTTTGTTAAACATAATAAAATTATAATTGTGATTATTCAGAACTTCTGATTAAATCAATATTTAATATTGTTTTAAAAATTCTATATTCTCTTCTATAAGATTTGATTACTATTTTTTTTAATATATGTATATTTAATAATTTAATTATTTTTATTAAAAGAAAATACAATCGACACTGCAATCGCAACTTAAAACATATCCATCCATGCTTATTGAATTCCTGAGCCGAGGTTTATAATACTGTGGTTGTGGAGGGACCTTTTACTTGATTAACGTTGCATCCTTACTGCCCAGCAAGAGAATCCCCACCACCCAGGCACTGACACCTGTACGTGATGCCACGTGTGACTTAGTCACGGTGTTTGCTGTAACTACCTAATTGACCTTGAACGTTGAGGCGGATGGTTGGTGAGGATTTGGGTTGGGCATGGGTAGTACTGGTAATTGGAAAGTGGTAGGGTTTTTAAAGATGTGGAGAGGCAGCTTTAGTTAAAGAAAGTAAAGGGATTGTGGATTTGGATTTGTTTGTGTTTGTGTGCAGGAAATGAAGAAAAAGAGAAAGTTGAGAGGATTTTGGTGATCCCAAGAAAATCGGTTGCCTTGAAATGGTTACGTAGTTGTACAGCATCTTTGCTTTTACTCTTTAGGAAGACAAAGACCTGTGGGAGGGAGGGTCTTTGAGAGATTCTCCTCGCTCACGGAAGTGTCTGGCTTCCTTCTACTTTTCTTTTCGTTTTTCTTTTGGTTTAATGTTCTTTAATTTAAAGTTCGAAGATAAGCAACGAAAATGAAATTTAAAATTTAATTTCAAGTATTATATATTTATAAAATTAAATTTTATAAATTTATTTTATTATCAATTCTTAATTTACATTCTAAATTTAATTTTAAATTTTATTTTCATTATATATAAAATTACTATTTAAAGTTAATATTTCAACTCTATTTTCATATTTTATTTCTTACGTTTACATTTTTATAAAAAAAATTATATCTCAGATTTTCTATTAAAAAATGTGACATTCTGTCTATTTTTTAAATACGTTAACAACGACAAGAAAGCTCAAACTAAATATTCAATGCAACATATACTACTATCATTAATATTAATATTATATGTACTAAAAATAAAATTTGAATTTGAATTTTGAATGTAAATTAAGAATTATTATTAAATATAAAATAATAGGATAAATTTATAAAATTTAATTTAATAAATATAAAAATTTTTAAACTTTATTTTAAACTTCATTTTTTATGCTTATAATATTTTCTTACTACTGTTCCAATAAAAATGCGCTATATTGGCAAGTTAAACTACTTCAATGGAATATATTTATGGTACATATACATAAAGGAATAAATCAGTAATATTTAAGTGCAATTACATGAGTCGGTTTAAAATAATCAAAGAAAATATGTTGATCCTTTAATTAATTTTAATTAAATTATATAGACTTCTCTTCTATTTTTAAAGTATATTTAAATTTCTTTTAAAATATGAAAAATGCTACACTTAAGTTTAAATTTGAATTTTTCATCAAAAAATGATATAGAAAAGGTAATTATAATTTAAAACTACCAATATGAGATATTTTAAGTGCTTTATAATAAAAAATACTTTATTTAAGTTTAAACATCTAAAATATAATGAATAAAAAAATTCAAATATATATTATATAGAAGTGTAATGCCTTTTTAATTATTTTCATTTAACCAAAATATACCCCTGCTAACAAAATACTTAAATTATTGTATATCATCTGATTTGAATATATAATCATCATTTTTCACTGTATTCTTAATAAAATATTTAAATCTAATTTAAATATGCTGTTACTTAATGTAGAGAAATAATGAGTAAATTCTAAAATTAAAGGAAAAGTTTTTCATAATTTCATTATATGTTAGGGTTCATTTGGTATGCAACTTTTTTAAAATAGATTTCATTTTATTTCAACAAAAATGATCTTAATTTATTTACAAATAAATTTCATTGTTTAAAAAATTTATTATAAATAATGATTTGGATTTATTTACAAATGAATTATTTTATTTGAAATGTATTAAAAATATATAAAATTCAATTAAAAAGTATGTTTTAATGGTATCATAGTAAATATCATGTTAGAAAGATGATAATTTTTTTATATGATATATTTTTAAGTTAAATGAAATGAATTCTAATGAACTTGATAAATTGAATGAGTTTCATAATAATATAAATGTAATTAAAATATACTTTAAAAAAATAAAATTTTACTTTTGTCTATATCAAACTGGAGATTAGGATGGTTCAAGCTTTTATTTAAGAGAGAGAGAGAGAGAGAGAGAGAGAGAGAGAGAGAGAGAGAGAGAGAGAGAGAGAGAGAGAGAGAGAGAGCATGCGCAGGTCCTAATTTCGAAAAAAAAAAGTTAGGTTTTCTCCTTGAAAGAAGACGGACCTTGAATTTTTATGATATAACCTTACAAGTTTTTGATGTATATTATTTGTTATATGTATTAAAAGTGAGATTTGAAAAAGGATTTTGAATATAGTAAGATCTAAAATTGAATACTGAATTAAAATTAATGTCAATCAATTAAATATATAATAATGGAATAAATTTATAAAATTCAATCTATTGATATACAAAATTAAAAATTCAATTTTAAATTTCACTTTTGATGTATATAATATTTTTACAGTATCTAATATTAAGTAATTTTCTTTTATTCATGGTTTCCGATTTGCGTTATATTGCAATAGAAAATAGAGAGAAGATATCATATGTCCCTGTATAACATTTCGTCATTATAATGTTTTTGTGCATAAATAAGCAAGCATATATATGCTTAGAACGTCGTTTATTCTTGCTTGATTGCATGCTCTTAGCTTGCTTTCCTGAAATTGATTAGTCATGTAGAAACTACAAACAAGCAAAACATCTATAAATAGTCCAATCTTGCGGTTAACAAGCATGAGTGTATTACAAATTATTCAGATCCTTGGCCTCGGGAATATTTGACTCAAAGTGAAGCGTAAAGATTACAGAATAAATTCAATGATTTAACCATTTTTATTATTATTTAAAAAAAAAACAAAGAAAGAAGCAACTATGGTCACGTTGTGATTAATAAAAAAAGGTGTAAACACCTAATCATGATGATGATGGTGCAATTAAACCAGAATAAGGTTCTCTTAAAAGACTGGACTTAAACTCCTTCTAATTAAACCAACTTTAGATAATTATTGTGCAGTTGAGTGCATTTTGGACAACATAAAATCCTGAAATTGTTGCAAGTTAGAATCTGCAGCCTTTGTTCTTCTAGGAGTTAGTTACTTAAGAGGACAAATGAGCAATCATTATATCTGCTGTTAGATACGAAATTGCACTTCATTTCTTCCACTTTCAGCTTGTTTTATATATATCATTCTGACGTGATGATCTGATGCCAACCAATATTGGAGGATAATGATTGCCTCTGTTGGTTTAGTCAGAAGGGTTTCTGGCACTTTTCTTCAAAGGGCTGCCATGAAAGTTGAAGCTTAATTATCTGGGATCATATGAACTGTGCCTTTCAAGATTGGTACAGGCACTTTACCTTTAGCATAAAAAGAGTAAAGACGAAAGTGACTTTGCTCTCAAGAATATCATGAAGGCCCACGTTACATCGTGCATCAGATAATTGAGATTAATTCACATGCATACTGTGTATTTTCTTATCCTTTAAAATTGTGTTCAAGTTAATTAATTCACATGCATACCGTGTATGTTCTTATCCTATAAAATTGTGTTCAAGTTGTTGCATCAAATTAGGTTTTCTTTCCTTTTTTTTTAAAAAAAAACTTTCGTTTCTTTCTGTCTTTGTAATTTGTTTTCTTAGTTTTGAAAGATGGAATATATGAAATGCTACTTGAATACGGACCCTCCCTTGTTGTAAAGAAAATTTCATGATCAACGGCAGAACTACCACTCCGCACGGTGGTTTGTGGTGGTTGAGCACTATGCACACAAAACTTAAAGGGTGATGGTTACCAAGACACCTATGATACTTAAATCAGTAAATACATTTTCTGCAGTGATTGTTAGAATTTTTCACAATAATCATCCTAATAATTGAGAGACTAGTTAAAATATGAAAGTATAATAGTCCATTAATGACAATGAAGCTAGGCTTTATGATGGCACTTTTCAAGCATAGTAATCCATTAATGATAATGATAAAGATATTGGATTGACTCATAATTTAGATATTTTATAATTAACAGAGTTTCTATTCCTAAAATTCAGAATTGAGGTAAACATTATTTTATACGATGCTTAAATTGATTATCCCCAATATTTGTCTTATAGTTAGAGTTGAGAGAACTTATAAGAAGAAATTGAAGATTGTAATCGGTGTTTGGATCATGCAATTTCTTATGTATTGTTTGTATTTCATTTTATATTGGTGATCATGGTTATGCATGTGGATAACATGTTAAATTAATCAAATAAATTGAGTTCTTCAAATTATATATTATATTTGCATGTAATTTATATCATTTTTATACAATTTGATCAGATTATTTCACATAAAATATTTAAGTTATAAAATTGCAAGTGAACTTAAAGAAGTTATAAACATATTTGATGTGTTTATAGTGATTCGGAGTGCCATGCAACCAGTTGAATGTGATTATACATGATCAAATGACATATTACCTCATAATCTTACTAAATGAGCATTCAGTTTGTTAAAATAAATCAATCATTTTAGTGTGGTTAGCTTGTTATCAGATCAATTTGTATGAGATTCAAGATAATTGTTTCCGGCTAACTGATGATAATAATAATAATAATAATAATAATAATAATAATAATAATAATAATAATAATAATAATAATAATAATATTAGTTCTGCAGCTATGTGATTGGCCAAGATCAAACCACGTGTGAGATAATAATCATCTTGATGATCATGTTCCTGTGTGATATTCGTCAATCACAAGACAAAAGCTCGAATGACACAGATACATAACTAGTATTAGATCACTTCAAACCTTTTGTCATTTTCAAATCCTTACTTTGCAGTAGCATCAATTTACTTTTCTAAGAAAACGGTGTCAATATTTTTCTTTTGAAATAACTTACCCTATAATTGATAGCGTCAAGTAATTGTGATTGTTTGGAGAAAATAACAGTTGATTTCCCATCCATGGCTGCTAAAATCTCAGTCTTATCTTTCGCACAAGCAACTTTGAAGATGAATAGAGAAGTTGCGCTATATACGTAAATAGGTTTCAAAGAAGGTAGTAGAGAGCAATAATTTGTTATGATAATGACTAGTCTCTAGTCACAGATTGATATAGTGATGCAAATAAGTAATTATTGATTGATTGTATTATCTAAATTAATTTGAAATTTGATGACTTTTTATAATGATTGATTTTTTTTTTGAAATATAATGGATTTAAAAAAATTTTAATGAAAGAAAAAATATAATTAAAAAATAAATTATAAAAGATAACATATTATTAATTTAAAATTATTTTTTATTTTACTAAAAGAATTTAACAATTATGTCTTAAGAAAATTAACCATTTCTAATGGTTGTACTAGATATAAAATTATGATATACACTCAAATCTATCAATAATCAGTTATTCTATCATTGTACCAAACAATTTAATAATAGTTATGAACTTACGTGGTTAGTGCCATCAATTAAAGGCATTGTGATTATAAATACAAATGGTTAAATTTAGCCTCTGTACCCAGAAGGTTCTTAAGTTCGAGTTCCGTCGTCCTCATATATATGTTTCATTATAAATTTTGAATAGTTTTAGCAGGAATTATGGGCGTTCCCTAACTTTGGGAAGGAGCTACCACTGTCCCTAAACTTATTCTTACAAAAAAAAAAGAAAAAAGGAAATATAAAAAAACACTAAAATGGCAGACCTGAGTGTGTATGTATATCCATTGCAGATTGCTTTTGTATCTTGTGGCCCAGGAAGAATTAATATCTTTTGGAATAGTAAGCTCCATGAAGTTCATGACATAACATAATGCAAGACCTAGTACGGGAGGAATATCCGGTTAATATATTAATATGTTAGGCTTGTATTTTGTCATTGCTATCATGTTCAATTTATATTTTGAAGTGAGAAATTCTCTGTAATACAGATGTACATGTTAACAAAATCCAATCGATCTAAACATTTCTTTTGCAAATTTAAACCATGGAAATGAAATAATCATGATTTGAAATATGACCATTAATGTTTTTACTTTTAAGAGCATATATAAGCCTTTTTAATATTTTTTTAATTAAGATAAAACTAACAATTTTGTTCCTAAAATTAATAGTTTTTGAATTATATAAAGTTGTAGTTTCATTCTTCAATAACGATTCGTACAAACAATTTTATCTCTCTATATAGATTCATATTGACAATATCATTCTTGAAATATTGTACAAAGGCATGAAATTATTTCTATGGATCATTTTTTAAAGATTTATAAATTATTTTGCTAGCACTTTATCATTTTAGGAACCAATTTATTAATTTTTTCTTCTAACTTTGCTTTTAGATTTGATAGTGAATTTTGTCTTTTTGTGTATTGATAAAAAAATAGGTTTGAATGTAATTTTCAACAAATTATTTAAACTCTCCATCATTATGCTACATCTATTGGCTTTAAGGTCGAATAATCCTAACCAATATAATAACTACCACAGCAGATTATTTGTCATGTTAAAATTTCTTGGAGGGTTTATATTATTTAAGATATTAAATTGGTGGATTAAATTATTAAATGACAAAAATCGTTATTTATACTTATTAAACATCATATATTATATTTGTTTTTTATTTGTTGTTTTTATTTATTTGAAATTTTAGAAATTCAAAATATATTTATTATTATTTTATATGCATCATTAAATGAATATACGAGGGTAAAACACATATTATAATACTGTAAAAGAAAATTCACACATAAAAGAAGGCCCAAGAGAATTATTTATAATTGACCTTTATATCAAAGGACAGATGGAAAGGAATAGAGAGCATTCAATTTCTTGTATTAATTTCGTTGAAAACTAGATAGCAAAAGGAGTGCGGAATTGATGGGATGGAAATAGGCAATAGAAGACTAATGATAATGACTGAATTTGCAGCTAATAAAGAGTAGCAACAAATAGTGAGCAGCTGGTGGCTGTTATTGTCACTAGCTAGGCCAACCTATAACACTATACATCCTACGGCGGCCTGAAAATAACCATTTACGACAAATCATAATGGGAAAAAGACATGCTCTTCCTTCAAATTGAAAACCCTAATGCCCATAAATTCTGTCTATTGAGGTGGTCGGTGGACATGTTTTCCTCCTTTTAATTAATCTACAATCTCGTAAAGCATTATACGAGAATTTAAGAAATTGATCATATTTATTATATCAATAGAATTTATAAACTCTTAATACTAAGAATTAGAATTGGATACTTATCTTTTCCAACCGCACAACAACAGAATCAGAAATTTTCATTCACTAGGGGACCAAATATTAAAATTTTTGCAGCATATTTATACGCAATTTTTAAAATTTTTGAGAAATCAATAAAAAATTACTATACATCAAGATTTTTTGAGGTCCGAGATCCCCTCTCTTCACTTCGCTTTTTTAGCAATACTTTTAAATTATGATTATAATTACAGATGATTCTTTAGTACTATGTCAATTTGAGATCATTTGTGTATACCCTTTTATGAATTTTATGTGACTTTTTTTTTATAAAATTTATTAATTTTTACATAAAATATATAATATTTTTTTATAAATGACATAAATTATGAACTGTGACTTTTCACATAAATTATGCAATTTTTTCATGAGGTTTTGAAACTATTTTTATAAATTTTGTAATATAAATAGTGATATTTATGTTATAAAAATTATAGAAATTTTAAGAAAAAATTATAAATTTTATAGAAGAAGTTATGAAATTTTATAAAAATATTATAATATTTATAAAAAAGCTGCAAATTAAGGTCATATCGATACTCCTTTAAAATAAGGAGTATAGAAGAAAGACTTACAGTTGTATTTTGGCAACTATGATCACAAATGAATAAAATAAAAACTATGCCTGCTGCATACAAAATAGTGATATATTATAAGTCTAACATAATTACAATTTTGAAATTATAAACTACAAATTAAAATCATGTTTTCTTTATATAATGAACATTTCTATTATATGGCTTCTAATTATGATTATTGACCCAAGCAATCAATTATATGGAATACATTGCAGAGCCAATCAATTTTCGTTGAATCCTTTTTTGGTGTATATCAGTATCACCTCGTCAATCAAAATCATCTGACAAGGAATTTCGATATGGTTCAACAAATGCTAAAACTGGCTATCAATGTAGAATATGATTATTTATTTGGCGCAAGCCATTTAAAATGAGGGTAAACTAAAGCAGCTCTCCTATTAGATGTTAGCACCCCATTAACTAGCTATGACGTTGATTGACACTTAAAAATTTCGAATTTTGAATAGTTACATGATCATAACTGAAAGCTACGGATCATATGCTTTTAAGTATTTCTATACGCATGTTGAATAAAAATTCAACATAATCAATTAATTAACATGATTTTGGACCACATTATAATCATATAACCATGCATTTTTTTAATCATTAAATAGGATGAATAATCATTTCGTTTATAAATTTTTTCCTTATTAGTAAGTATCATTCTTAAGATTCAATTTATGTCCATTGGCAAATAAAACTTCGTCGAAATCTATATTCTTTTCACTGAATTAACACATATATTGATATATTGCCATGCTTTAATGCTACTCAAATTATAAACATATGACTCACCACTATGCATAAATCCATTTGAGTTTGATAGGAAAAAGAGGTTAAATAACAGCATTTAAACTCATTAATTAAACTGTTATGTATTTATATATATAATATAATTAGAGATAAATTTTATGTATATATTCAAATTTAAAATTAATTTGTATTGATCAGTCCTCTCAGTCATTCAATAACTTCTTGATGTTATCTCTAAAACTTCTTTTTAGATGCATCTCAAAATAGTGTAAAATATCCTATTTGTTTGCTATTTGATGTTGGGAAAATTCTATATTACACCATCAAAATTGATAATTAATATATTATTGTGTAATGTATGAAATATAATTTTAACAAAATATAAATATAATATATAATTACATTTAGTGGTGCATTTATATATTATTGTATTAATGATGTATTGAAATCCCTTCCCCAATGTTAAGGTTTTGCCATTCAAATTAGGAACAACAAAATTTTATTTTGTATGTTTACAGAAAGAAAGAGATGGAAAAGATTAGAAGATAAATTTCTCGTTTTTATGCAAAGAGTAGAAGACAAATTTCTTGGCTGGTTTATTTTAGTGGAAAGCTGCTTTTCGTAAGATTATAATTATAAGTTATTTAAATGATAAAAAATAATTTATATTTTTAATATTAAATTTAATAAATTTGATAAAAATAAAAAATTCTTTTTTAAATTTCTTTTCATTTTTAGGGATATTTTTAATTATAAAATATAGAGATATATATAATATTCCTTTATTTATATAAAAAAAATATTTTTAATAAAAATATCATCTTAGAAAAATGGAGCCTAGGTTTAGTCTCAAGTTTTCTTCATTTCTCTTCTTTTTCTCTATCTCAAACGGATTATTAATGTCCGGGCGCACATAAACTGTCACGTTTTACCATTACTAGAAAATCGATCGAGTGTAGCTTTGGACCTTGATTTTAAACAAAAAATGGGTCAGTTTTAAATTATCCCTGTGATTATAATCATAAAAATTGCAAATAAATACTACCGTTATCAAATAAAATTATAAGAAATTATAGGTGTAAAAATTAACGCAAAAAAATATTATTGCATATATCAATATTGTATAAAATATTGTCACTGCATACTATAATTTAAAACCACATCAAAGTGTGAATATCTCTGGGCAGATAAGAATTTCTTGGCAATACGACAAACGTGTCAATTGATTAGATGTCATTAATTGATGCATTTTAAAGTTGAATTGTAGATAATGGAATTAAAATAGGAAAGCAACTACTCTGTTTGGAAAATACTTTTGTTGCAATAAGCATGGCTGATTGAGATTCTCCAAAATGCGTTGTAAAATGCAAAGCATTCTAGTTTCACATAAATTTTATTTACCAAGGACCAAAAGTTCAAATATTGAAGATAACTTTTGTTGAGATGGACATAAATTTTATTTATCAAAGTTAAGAGTTCAAAATGTCGAAGATAATTTTTATTAAGATGGAAGAAATTCTTTCATGTTCTGACTCTATTGTTGCACTTCAGTGGGAAGATTATTAATTTCAGATAGATTTTATTGTTAAATTGTATGATTAATATAGAATAAAATGAAATGGAAAATGTTTGGTAGACACTACAGAGTAGTAATACCTGTTTTTTAGAGAATGATTATTTTACTAAATGATAAAATTTTCATTCCATAATAAAAATAATGAAATAATCATTTTATTTGTGAAATGGATTTTTTATATTTTTGTCCTTTATATTTTTCAGATATTGTAACATTACTTTTTATTAATAAATAATAAAATATTAATATTTAATATTATATTATTAAATTATTTTAGCAGTTATATTTTTAATAATAAAAATTAAAATAATTTTTATATTTTTATACAAAAATTATTTAATATAAAAAATTTAATAAATTATATTTTTATATTTTTGCTATAAAAATTGTTTGTTAATTATAATATTGATAATTATGATTTTTATATTCAATCATAAAAAGTTATAAATAAATAAAAAATAATAATATCAATTTTCATATAAATAAAGGTGATTTCTACCGTATATTTGAATTTTCTAGGGTTCCAAAACTCCGAACAAGTGGCTCAATGAAATGCTGACACATAGAAATGCTGCGAGTGGAGAATTGTTTTAAAATTACGAAGTTATCCCAGAGGTTGCCATAATTGTAAGAGAGAGCCCGTTATTGAATAACGCTATTCAGAACAGATAAAGGCCAAATGGAAAGATGTTTGCTCGCTATTGGTGTAATTGTTACAACTTTTCACTTTTATGGTTTCTTAGTATAATAAATTTAATAATTTGCGTAGAAAAACTGCATTTTACGTAAAGGTGTCAAAATAGGTTAGATTTAATGGGTTGGCCTGAAATTGGTATAATTTTATCTGTTTGAAACTGGAACTAGTGCGAAAAATGATAATTATAACCCCACCTGATAAAGGATTAAGACTGGTTAAAACTTGTCGGATTATTGGGTTATCTCGTTAGCCTGATAATAATAATAAATAATAAATAATTAATTTATTATTGTATGTTTAATTTTTATATAAATATTAAAATAATAATTTTGATATATTAAAACTATACTTTAATATATATAATATTAAAATTAAATATATATAAGTAATATTAAATAATTTTTAATATTAAAATTAATAAATTTATATATATAATATTATCAATATATATTATATCAGTTTATTAAAATAAATAATTATATTAAAAATTAAATTAGTACTTTAATATTAAAATTCTAAATTATTTAAAAAATAAAAATAAATAATTTTGATATTAATTTTAAATATATTATATACATACAAATAATATAATACATTATTATTTATTTTTTTATTATTATTCAAAAATTATTATAATTATTTCTATTAATATATTATTTATAAAATTATATATTTATATATTTGATAATATATAAATTATTAAATATATTTATTTTTATGTATAATACTTTGGACTTGATCAATATGTATTTAAAAATATATATTTTATTAAAAATATAATTTTAATATAATTAATTAATTTATGATTGTATATTTAGTTTTTATATAGGTATTAAAATAATAATTTTAGTGTATTAAAATTATACTTTAATATATATAATATTAAATATATATATAAACAATTAAATAATTTTTAATATTAAAATAAATAAATTTATATATCTAATATTATCAATATATTATATAAGTTTATAAAAATAAATAATTATATTAAAATTTGAATTATTACTTTAATAATAAAATTTTGAATTATTTAAAAATTTTAAATAAATAATTTTGATAATAATTTTAAATATATTATATACATTTATATAATACAATACATTATTATTTATTTTTTATTATTCTATATAAATTATTATAATTATTTTTATTAATATATTATTTATAAATTTATTTATATATATATATATTTGATAATATAAAATTCTTAAATATATTGATTTTTATATGTAATACTTTGGACTGGATTAATATATATTTATTTTATTTATTTTATTAAATGAAATAAATATATGAAATAAATATATAATATAAATAAATATATAAATATATAATATAAAATAATATATGTATTAAATAAAATAAATATATAATATGAAATTCTTGATCAATACAAAATTCAAATTATTTTATTAAATGTATATATTATTAAATGCAAATTCACATATTTACTAGATTTTAATAATATATATTCATTTTTATATATAATATATATGCTCACTAGTATATATAATAAAATTTTAAGTGATAATAATAAAATATAATTATATTTAATAAATAGTAATAATATATTTTAATTAATTAATGATTTAAAATTAATAATAAATAAATAAATAATATATTAATAATAAAATATAATGAGTTATAAAAATTCACTTGAACCCGTTTGATAAATGTTGACCTGGGATTGGGACTGAGATTGAGATTAAGACTGGTACTGTAACAACCTGATCTAAACTTGACCTGGTGAAAAAGTATCCGGCCTGAGACTGACCAAATGTACAATTTTTAGCCATTAGGTTAGCTTGATAAGGTTGAATTAGCTCATTTTGACAGGTTTGATTTTGCAACAAAAAAAAGTTATGATTTCATCAAGGTTGTAACATTCCTCTGTTAATTTTTATTTTTATATAAAATTTATCTCTTAATGGAAAAAGGTATGAAATTAAAAATTTCATACTAACAAAAATAATATATAGTAATACAATTTTTTTCTTCAAGTAGGTATGCTTATAATGGCATATTATATCTCAAATCGGCGATTGATAATTTATAAATAATAAATAAATTAATTGCATCGATAATATACTTTTTCAATTAATTAATTAATTGTAACTAATTAATTCACAACAAATTAGGAAAACATATTTCTAATCACAATAACAATTAAAATTGCTTTAAATTGTAAATAAATTAGGCCGACATTTATAACTAAAAATATGTAGTATACAATATTAATGACTACTAATTAAAAAATAATATTAATGACAGTTAAAATGTGACATCACTTGGTTAAAATTTCATACCAATAACAATTCATATTATATTCAACATAACAATAATACAAAGAGAGAAAGTTAGAGGCACAAAAAAAAATTATGACATTTTCAATAATTATAATAACAAAATATAGGAGATATTGATGAATTTAATAAAATAGTGCAGGCTCTCCAACTGGAAATGCAAATGCAGACCGGAGACAACATGTTGGGCCAAAAGTGAAAATGTAAAAAATTAGCATGCAATATTTATAATGGCTTTATTTGTCAAATGAGTTGATAGTTGTAACTATTAACTAATTCAATTAACTGTTAGTTAATAATTGATTGTATTACCTGGTTGAATAAAAGTATTTGATAAAATTAACTATTTATAATTAACTATTTGTTGTTAAATGACATAAAAGAATATTAGTATATTTTATGAATTATTTAAGTATTCTTTTATTTTAATATTTTAGATCATGTTATTTAATAGATTAAATTTTCTTATAAAGAATATAGCATTATAAATTATAATATATTAAATATTCCTTCAAAATTGAATTAATATAATTTTTATAGTAAATAAATTTATCAATAAAAATTAATAACTATAATTATTTGATTTTTATAAAAAATAAATATTATAATTTTTTATATGTTGATAATGGAAGAAATGAAAATTTGATTAATTAATATTCTTCATAGATATGAATTAATTGAAAAATAATGAATTAATCATAAATTTTTTGCGAAGGGTAGGAGATAAAAATGAAAAGCATCAAAACGCTACTTCAGATGGAAAGGCGAGTCCCTAGTATCCAAGGAAAAGGCGAGAAAGGGCGAAAAAAATGCAAGAGCAGGCACCAACTGAAAGGACATTTTTATGAAGGGCAAGGTGGAAAATATGACATTTTTTTGGGGGAAGTTCCGAAATTTAAAAATACAAACAGATTTAGTTACATCAAAACACTACTTCATGCAACGATTATAAAAATAATTTTTTCATTATAAAAAATTATTCCAATTAGCTATTTATCAAACAGCTTATTACACTAAAAGCTCATTTAATCAGTTATTGTGAATCCAATAAATTAAAAGTTGTATAAAAGATTGTTTACCAAACAACTATAATATCTAATGAAGTAAAAGAGTATTCTATTAATGATATAGCTTTCTTCCAATCTGGATGTTCCATGTTAAGCCATTTTACTTAGAACTTCAATATCCTTACTTTCACTTATAAAACATCATAGAATGTGCCAATTGTTACATATAAAATGTCATATACTACACTAAATTAACATAATCGACATATAGGTGATACCTATGGTACCTTCTATAATTTTCAGGGTTCCGAAACCTAAAGTAGTTAGATCAGTTATGGTGCAACATGTCAAAAAGTTATCAGGCGGGGTAATTTATTTTATTCATAAAATAGCCCCAAAAGTAATGATAGTCTCAAAAAATTTCCTATTTTTGGTTACCCTCGTTGATAGTCTGAATTGCTAATTAGATTTGTTGATTGTCTATATGCATCGGAGTCCTAAATCCATAGCACGTCAACATACGAAATCAATAATGTTGTTTCTTCGACCCAGTGAAACAAACATGAAGAAGAAATTTTTGTAAGATATAATTATACCACGTGCCTTTATCTATGATCAATAAAGAAAGGATGATTATCAATCTATTTACTCGTTAGTTAATTTTATGGGGTATATGCACATTAAAATTTTTATTTTTAATGTCCAAAAAAATTTATCTAAGTTCATAGCTAAATTTGGGTACAAAGTTGTTTATATTACTGTTTGGTGAACCATAAAAAATAATTAGATAAACATGAATAATACAAAATTTATTAGATACTATATATAAACTATATAATAGCTAATACCATATTAAATAACATATAAGTGTATAATATCATATAATTTTACATCACAATCAAAGAGTAATATTAAAATATTTATGATTGAAATAATTTTATTTATAAACAAACTTATTTTTAAAGGACAAGTTATTTTTTTTTCAATTTTGGAGTGATTAAAATTTTCATCATTAACTTTAAAAACTTAGACCTAAATTTTTAAATACGAAAAAATTTAAATTATATATTAATATTCATTATTTATTTAATTATAAGATCTTTATGAACTTTTTAACAAGAATAATAATATTATATATTGATTTATCAAATTAATTTTTGTAAATAATTTCACTCATTTTCATATATTTAATTAAATTTATATATCTAATTTAATTCTCATTAATTATATAATGTAGAAATTATTTAAGAAATTACAAATCACATGACAAAAAATCATTATTATCAGGATTCTCTTATAAAAATTTCACTAAAAAGTTATATAATTAAATAAAAATTTTGATTAAGTAAATGAAAAGCATTAATTCTATGATTTTGTATGGTTAGTTTCAATTTTAAGTTTTAACTGTCGGTGGGTGCAAAAATTAACCATTGAAAAAAAAATTAACCTTTTAAAATTACCAATCTGGACCTATCACTCACGGAACGGGGGTAGCAAATTGGGGTAGAAAGGTAATTATCAGAAGCTGCAAGCAGTTTCTATAAATTGCACATAAGCGAAGGTATATTCCCTCTTAATCAATGGCTCAAAATGCATCTTATAGATTTGGATGCTCCATATGATGCCAAATCATCCAAAGTTTTAGAACCCTTAATTTTACTTATGGCACTATAGAATTCACCATAAATATATCTTCAATTTTACACTTATTTTTTATTTTTAAAAATATGATTATCATTGATTTATTTTTTTCATTTCATTCAATTCCTATAATATTTATTATACCAAACATTATATTCCTAAATATACCAAAATAATTATAATTCTATTTTATTTCATCATATTTCATTCCATCATATCAAATATAAACTTAATACTCTAATCTGATAGTCTCACTCACACGCCATTTTATTCAACAAAAAATAGTTGTTTGATTGAGATTTTGAGACAACAACGAAACCGGACAAATACATTTCAGAGTCGCTAATTGTGCGTCTACCATAGACTGAAAGGTAGTTAGTTGCTATCCTACCTTTTGAATTTTATAAATTAAAATGATGTGAAAATTTTAAAATTATTAGATTAAAATTATTAAATTTTAATTATTTATTTTTTAATAAATATCATCAAATAATTTTAATTGAATAATTTTTAAAATCATTTTATCACTCTAATTTTAAAACCTAGGTACCGCGTGTTTTTTTTTTTTTTTTTGTTTGCTTCGTTTTTCATGCCTATACATAGGAGCAGCTCGTCCTATGGTTTCTTATATGGACTGATACACTTTGGTCCAAACATGTCGATGTTGCGTGGATTGCTTGGAGATATTATCATTATTAAAGGTTATAGTTTGGTATACTTCATTTTTCTCATTAAAATTCTAACTTTTGTAACATAAAATTATAATTTTTATGTAAAAATGAAGTAATTTAGAAACTTTTTACATATAAAATGCGTATAAGATAAAAATATTATCAAATTTCCTGTATAAAATTTATAACTTATATATCAAACTATTATGAAACTTTATAATAAAGCTTTCCAGTGCGTGCCATATACATAAGAAGAAATTCATATCAAATTTGAAATTAAAAAAAATTAAATTTTTTTTAAGGCTATTGAATATTGCTTGAAGTAAAGGCTCATGATAATTTGTTCAAAAGAAGTTTTGAATAGATTTTTGAGAAAAGTACAACCACGATTATGAAACTTAAATTATTTTTGCATTATTCAATCATAGTATATAGAATGTAATTATATATGCAAGTTTGACTTACATTCTGATAAGTTAATATGGTATTCGACTGCATTAATTATTCCGAAGATTTTTAACATTAAGGATTTTTCCTTAGTATTCCTTTAAAATATAAGATATAGTTTAAAGTGTAAAATACAACATCATGATGGTTGATTAGAAAATGAACGGCTTATAATGTGTTAAATAACTAGTAACTGAAAAGTAAGTTTAAATTTATAACTATTCTCAAATTTCTCCACCAAAATTTATAACTGGTGTCTAAAGTCCTTTGGGTATTGGGCCAGAGGTGATGTCCCACATGGGCCAGTATTTTATTAGGTTAGGATGATTTAGGCCTAATGAATCATCCTGGGCCTTTTTTTATTGGAGCTATTGTCCTAACCCACACGAATAGTTTCACATCCCAAATGGCAAATGGGCTAACTTATACGCAATCCTCCAAATTATAGCTCCTATGCAATTTGTGCCTCCAAAGCTATGGTTGCACTGCTAATATGAGTCGTTAAGTTTCATTTATTTCTACAATACTATGCAAAATGAATAAAATTTAAATTCAGTGGGATACCAATTCAACTGATGCACCGAAATCTCTTCCCCTCTCTAAACTCAATAATATATTAATTTTCAATTAAAAATAATAATCAACAATCTTTTACTTAAAAAATGATGATTATTATAGTCTTTAAATCTTATGACTACTAATCTTTTATTTTTTACTTTTATTATAATTATATATCTTGTTATTCATTAGTAATATTAAAATAAATAAAAATTATTGAAGTGTGTTGCTAAATCTTACCATAACAATATCAAATATATGTCTGCTTTTTGGCTATATTTATTTTTTTACTATTTATTTTAGTATTATTTGTAAAAGGAATAATAAATAATTATAAAAAATAAAAATAAGAAATCAATAATATTAATTATGTATTTTTCATATAATTACTAACTTTATTAATAAAAAGTTGAATATTGTATTTAATCTACTTTTTTTTATATAAAAAAAGTGAGAAATCACTTAACATACAAGTAATATTTAAAATTGGGACTTTGGAAACTGAAAAATGGAAAATCAGAAGGGAAAGAGGCGGGCTTCAAACTTAGGATATGTTTGTTTTGATAAAAAATGTTTTAATAGAAATATAATTATAAAATATTAAGATGATAAAAAATAATCTAATTTTTTAATATTAACTTTGAAATGTCGTGAAAAATATTATTTACTTAAAAGAGAAATTCATTTTTTTCAATATTAGGTGTTACAAAAATTTAATTAAGATATATGATTTGTACATAAATACATAAATTTTTTTATAAAAATATTTTTCAATAAAATAAACTAAAAAAAAGAAAAAAAACTAATGGTTGAGAAGATGAGTACAAAAAATAAGGACATATAGTATCTCTTTTCTGTTGATTATTTTGCATGCAACTTAACAAAAACGAACAAGTTCATTGCTGCTCGTAACTCGGTTAAGCTCTTGTTTAGTTTCTGTTTGTTTTCTCCAAGGTATTTATCATAAAAAAATATTGTTTATATTTATAGTAATAAAAGAGTGATATATTATTTGTATTGATAATTAAAAAAAGATACTTAAAAGTATGACCGTAAAGAAAAATATTTTTTTTGAAATAAAGAAAGTTAGATTGTCTTTTTTATTTTAATTTTTAAAAACTGTTTTTAAATTTTTTTAAAAACTATTTTTTAAAAATTTGTCTTCAAATTCAAAAAAATAATGACTAGATGATATTTAGTGAAACAAATAAGCAAAAATTTTATTTAATTATAAAATTGCTATTAAAAATAAAAAATTTAGAAAACATCTAAAACTTGTTCTTATATTTTTATTTTTAAAACTAAAATTTTAGGAATAATTTTTAAAAAATAAAATTTAAAAACAGTTGCTAAATAGAAATTTTTGTTTATAAAAATAAAAAATAAAAAATATTTTAAAAAATAGTAGACAAACACAGCTCTGCTTTCTCAAAATCATTTATACTTAGCATTAAATAAATAAAATATTTTTTTACTTATTTTAATATTTTATAATTATCTTAATATTTTATAGTTATAATTTACAATTTCTTTTTTTTTTTTTTTGTGAAAACAAACGCAGCCAGATTCATTGAATTTGGACCATAACAATTTGAATCTTACAATAGCAATCAGAATCAAACAAGTTCTTGGTCTTATCCATACCATACCATATGCGGTTCATTGTTCTTGTCGAACAAACTGTTTGTCATTAAAATTTGTTGAAGTTGGCGTGCTGTGCCTTAAATAGTATAGCTGTGGGTGGAATTCTTGTTGGCATTAGTTTACATGGCTATTGTCTATAGAAGACTTCGCAACCCTACAAATTGATCAATTTAATCGGGAAATTTCCACCTTTTAAGATAAAAAAAAAACCAAGATAAAATATATTTATGAGTAAGGATGGAAATAGATTAAATTGATATAAATTTTATTTTAAATGGATCAAATTTACCTTAAAAATTATTAGTATGATTTTAACCTATTAACTTAAGAAGATTAAAATTTGGGTTTAGCCTAATTTATTTAAAAATTTTAGTTTATTAGCCTATTTAAAAATTTATTTGTATAATTAAACCTTTAAATAAGTTAATATATAAAGGCCTATGTAAAAAAAAAATTAAAAATTAAATTAGATCTATATTTAAAATTGCAATATTCTATAGATGTATGTATTATATTATATATATAAACATTAATTGTTAAATTAGTTGACTTAATAAATTTATGAACAAAGTTTACAAAAAATGAACTTGATTTATTTATTTAAATAAGTTTATTTATCAGTCTTGACTTGATTTGTTTAAATAAAAAAATTAGATCAAGTAATATAAAAAATAAGTTAGGTCATAAGTTTCCTAATAAATAGTCTTAACAATTTTTATCTGTATTTCTGAAGCAAGTAAGGGTGCAAATGAGCCGAGTTATTCGTGAACGGTTCGAGAACAATTTGTAAAAAATTTAGTTCAAGCTTGAATTCGATGAACTCCTTTACCAAAACAAGCCAAGCTTAAAGTTTTTTAATACTTAACTTGAGTTATTCGTAAGTTTAGACATGTTTAATATAAAATATATTTTTATTTTTATATTTTATATAATATAAATATAAAAAATTTATTAAACTATTATAGGTTCTTATAAGCTTGATTAGGCTCATTTAAACTTGAATATAACCTAAACTTAAGCTTGATCTCAAATAATTAGGCTTGATTAAAAATTTAGAGTAAAGAATTTGAGGCTTACAAATGGTATGATAATTATTATATTCTTTAAATCTTATAATTAATCATTTATTTTTTACTTTTATTATAATTATATGTCTCTCCATTCAATTATAATATTAAAATAAATAAAAATTATTGAAGTTTGTTATTAAATTTTATTGTAACAATATTAAATACATGCTGATTTTTATTATATTCATTTTTACTATTTATTTTAATGTTACTTGTGAAAAGAATGATAAATAATTATAATAAAAGTAAAATAAGATATTAATAATACTAATGATGAATTTTGAGATATATTACTAGTTTTATTAAGGAGAAGTCAAAAATTGTATTTACTCTATTTTTTATATAAAAAAAAGTGAGAAACCAGTTAACATACAAGTAATGTTTAAAATTCGGACTTTGGAAACTGAAAAATGGAAAATCAGAAGGGAAAGAGGAGAGCTGCAAGCCTAGGATATGTTTGTTTGATAAAAAGTATTTTAATAGGAATATAATTATAAAATATTAAGTTGATAAAAATAATCTAATTTTTTAATATTAATTGTGAAAATGTCTTGGAAAAATATTATTTACTTAAAAGAGAAATTCATTTTTCTGTGTTACAGATTTTTAACTAAGATATATGATTTGTACATAAATTATTTTTTTTTACAAAAAATATCTTTTGATAGAATGAACTAAAAAAAAACAAAAAAAAAAAAAACCAATGGTTGAGACGAAGATGAATACCAAAAATGAGGACATATATTATGTCTTTTGAGTTGGTTATTTTGCATACAACTTAACAAATATGAACAAGTTCATTGCTGCTTGTAGCTGGGAAATTAGGATTCAGCTCTTATTAGTTTCTGTTTGTTTTATGGGAAGGTATATTTGTATTTATATTTATATGTTATTTATATTGATACTTAAAAAAATAATACTTAAAAGTATGACCGTAGACAAAAACATTTTTTTTAAAATAAAGAAAGTTGGAATATGTTTTTATTTTTAAAAATTGTTCTTAAAAGTTATTTGTAAAAACTATTTCTTTTTCAAATTTTTTTTTGAATTAAGGAAAAATAACAAATAGATGATGTTTAGTGATGTGAATAAGCAAAAATTTTATTTAATTATAAAACTGCTATTAAAAATAAAAAATTCAAAAAACGTCTAAAATTTGTTCTTATTTTTTATTTTTAAAAGAAGAATTTCAGGAATAATTTTTAAAAATAAAATTTGAAAATAATTTGTCAAAAAAAAATTTTATTTTTAAAAATAAAAAATTATTTTCAAAAATAATAAACAAATAGACATTTGCTTTCTCAAAATTAATCGTACTTAGCAAACAGACCTTTGCTTTCTCAAAATAATTTACAATTTCTTCTTTTTTTCTTCTTCTTCTTCTCCTTCTTGTGAAAACGAACGGAGCCAGATTCATTGAATTTGGACCATAACAATTTGAACCTTACAATAGCAATCAGAATAAAACAAGTTCTTAGTTTTATCCGTACCGTACCGTACCGTATGCGGTTCATTGTTCTTGTCTAGCAAACCGTTTATCATTAGAATTTGTAGAAGTTGGCCGGCTACGCCATTAAATAATATAACTATGGGGTGAATTTTTGTTGTCATTAGTTTACATCGCTGGTGTCTATAGAAGACTCCGCAACCTTACAAATTGATCAATTCAATACGGAAATTTCTGCCTTTTAAGATAAAAAAACCAAGAAAAAATATATTTATGAGTAAGGATGAAAATAGGTTAAATTGATATAAATTTATTTTAAATATATTAAGTTTTCCTTATAAATTATTAGTATTAACCTAACCTATTAATTTATATAAAATTAAAATTCAAATGCAGCCTAACTTATTTAAAAAAAATTATAACTTCTTGGCTTATTTAGAAACTTATTTATATAACTAAATTTTAAATAAGTTAATAGGTAAAGACTTTCATAGAATAAAATTAAAAATTAAATTAGATCTATATTTAAAAATGTATGTATTAAAATTATATTAATATTATATATGTATATTTTATAGATGTATATATTTAATTTTAAATTAAATATATATATTTTATATTAATATTATATATAGGGCTGGATAAAAATTTTTGGCCCATTTGAAACTGACTTGACTTGACTATATTTTTGCGGTCGACGTCGAGTCAACTTGAGGGAACGAGTGAGTGCGGAAGGATGTCTGCCATGAAGTTCGGGTTACGGCCAAACTCGGGCTACCAGCAAATTACCCAAGACTCGACCGAATATGATAATACTACGGCGTTTTAACTTTTAAAGAACCACCCTCAATTATAATGCTTGCCAGCTCGACTCCTCCTGTTTTTCTCAATCCTCACTCTGTCACAGTGTCACTCAACCCCTGATATATCTTCTAAAAAAAACCTAGCAGAGCTTCCTTCCTCTCCTTACCATCCCATCTCGTTTGCTATAGCCCCACTAGGCGAGGTTATTGGCAAAAATTTCCCAATCAAATTCCAGTACCCATATCATCCAACGAAGATCATCTATTTCCACTGATTATTTGAAAAGATATCTAACCAGGTTTACACTAAGGCACGTTATCATCAAGGTAATCTTTTGAACAATTTCTTTTATCTGATTTCTGAATATATTGCTCTTATTCATTCTTCTACTTGTGGTTTTCTATACCTTTTGTTTGTGTTGAGTCTATTGACTATTGTGTTTCTCAAGTTAGGGTTTGGTTTCTTTGAAATTTGTTGCTATTCTGAATAATGAATGGGTTATAGTTGAGGAGTTAGTTTTTTGTTAATAGAAAACGATCCTAAATAATTTGGAGTTAGTTGTTCTCTGGCATCTTCATATTACTTAATACTTATGTGTGAATCTAAAATATTTGGAGCCGAGTAATTGTATTTGCATTCCTAAATCCTCATTTCAAAGGTTAAATCTGCTTACCATTCTATGACCTGACTGTGTGGACTTCGGTGGTTACAATTTTGAAGCATTCCTTTCTAAATGCCCATTGCTCAAAGAGTTAAGAATAGAGTATTGTAGTAATACATGAGACCTTTTAATTGATGCTCCTAACCTAAATTTATTATACTATAATGGATATATTGACTTTGAGTCCGTCTGTTTGAAGAGCACCCCTACCAACTCATCCTTCTATTTCTCTATTTGAAGTTTGCATATCCATTCTTTTTATTTCTTTCTAATAGTTCCTTGCCTTTTTCTTTACATTACGTTGTTGGAGGAGTTAAGTTTTCGTAACTTATTGTAATTAATGGCCAGTGGGACCATGTAACAAAAGGCAATGATCTGGTTAGAGTCTTCATTAATAAAAAGGGGAATAGTTCAATTAGTTATTTGGGGACCTTTGCTTCAACATTCACACCACCTAAGTTTACATGCCCGAAATATTAGTTAGTTGTTCCCTTAATTAGTCATATTTTAATATTAATTTACAGTAGTTTCATGCACCTAATTCACATTACCATTCTTTAACTTATTTTTTAGTGTATAAATTCTACTATAGCACCTAATAATGTATAGATTAGAAAATTTGTGGAAGCCATCCCACCTCTCCAGCTCTTGCTTATTTCTCTGTTTCTTGTCTTCATTTTATATTTCTGGCTAATCATTCCATACTTTTTCTTGGCATTACTTCTAGTGTTTGAAACTTGATTTTGGCATAGGTAATCTTAATGTTTGAAACTTGTTTCTCATATATAGGACACCTTCTTAGATCATTTTAATTTGTTTTAGATGTGATTCAAACTTAGCAATTGTCGTATGCCACACTAATAATTTATTGATGTGTTTTGAATCTGTTTTAATTCTTAAAATTTGTGGTGTGCACCAGGCTTTAGCTAAAATACTAGAGCCCCAAAGGCTTCTGCTAGCTTGGTGGAAGACCTTAAGTGTGTTGAAATCCACTCTCTAATGCTCTATGCTTGATCGAAGTTGCCTTAACTTGACACAACTCAGCATTGAGGTATGTTTATGTTCTTGATAGTTTTATTTTAAGTTTAGAATGGCCCGCACTTGAAAATGAAAAAATTGCACACAAACTAACCGATTCTATAAAATTCTGACTAAATTTTCTCCAGATATACCCAACATCCATATTTGTACTTATAAATAAAATAATTTATTTATTTGATAGTTGCTATTGAATTTAAAGTATAAGCATTTGCAAGTAAACAAATGATTTGTTTTGATGCTAGTATGATATGATTCTTTTTCAGATTTTCAGACTTTGTAATTTTTTCAGTTTCACAAGTTTTTATATTACTAGTGATACTGTCTGAGTTTTGAGATGTGACCCTTCCAATTTTGCTTAGATTAGTTTTATATGATTCTCATTCAATGTTTCTCATCTTCAATTGCATTGCTTGCTTCTTCGATGTTGTTGCATGCAGAAATACCTACATGCCTAAAATATATATTTGCTTTGTACCATTAAAATTAAAATAAATGAAAAAAATGTTGATGGCTAACACTTTTCTATAGGCACTTTATTGTCTAATATAGGGCACCCATAAAAATTTGGAATCCGCCCTGTGAGAAGAAGTGATAGGAGTACCCTATAAATATTTGAAGTCTATTCCGTGAGAAAATACCTCCATCATTTTCTAAAATAAAATAGAGAAAATGTTATAAGGTTATTTCTAAAATTAGCAAACAAACAAACCTATAACCACTTAGGAATTTAGACATGAATGCCAAGCTATAAACTCCAATTACAACTCATCAAATCTATCAAATAGCTAGATGCCTCTTCCATTTTCTTTATACAAACTGATTTGATATGAATGAATCCGCTACAAGTCATTCTAGCAACAAACAAGCAGTTTTAATAGCACCCTAAACACCAACTGAATTGAATGTTTTAGATGGTATAAACTTCATTCTTTGTATCCATTTGTAGTATTTTTTTGTTTCTTTGTTCATTTTTTATTACTGTGACTATTGAATTTATTTTGTTGTTATTGTCCATAGTCCATTTACTGCATTTGTTACTTACCCTAGTTTATTTCTTATTAATTTGCACTTCTTAATGTAGTTTATGCCTAATATGACTTTGCTGCTTAATTGGTTGATTTTGTGATTTAAATAATGGTAGGTAACGCTGCATGGAAAAGTCTGGTGAGACTTTAACTGGTGGGGTAGCAACAGCAACACCAACACCTACTCCCAATCTTAATGTTGCACCAAGTGCATCAAGACCACTAACCATACAAAGCAAGAATCCTCCACTAAAAAGAAAGAGAGTGATAAATAGGAAGCCCTCAGCCAACAAAACAGCTGGTATTGCTACAAGGAAAAGGAGCATAGCAGGGGATCATTTCAAAAAACTTCCAGATGAAGAGGTGAGTGAACTAACAATTGAATGCATACATTATGGAATTAGGTTTCTTTGTGATAGTAAAGGGCATGGGATAACAAACATGTTAAGTCACATCCCTAAGTATCCTAAGTATGCATACACATTGCAAAATGACCCTAAACAGTAAGTGCTTGACTTTGATAGAAAATCTGATAAAAAAATTTTAGCTGGTTCAACCCCCTATGTGTATAACTTAGAGGAATGTAAGAGAGCTATTTCTATATTTTTCATTTGTGATGAACAACCTTTTAGAGTAGTTGAAGGGTTTGGCTTCCAATTTATGTGTAAGAGATTGAATCCAAAGTTGCATGTGCCATCTAGACATACTATAAGAAGAGATTGCATGAAGATCTATGATGAAGAAAAAATTAGATTAAAGGCCTTATTGAAGTCAGAATGTGCTAGGGCTTGTATAACAACTAATTGTTGGACAAGTGTTCAAAACCTTAATTACATGGCATTGACACTTCATTTCATTGATAATGAGTGGAAGCTACAAAAGAGGATCATTAATTTCTGCCTCAAACCAAACCACAAGGGAGAGACTATAGGCAAACAAATTGAGCAGTGTTTGAATGAGTGAGGGATAAAAAAATTATTCATTGTGACTGTAGATAATGCATCCTCAAATGATGGGGCTATAGCTTACTTGAGAAAAAAAAAAAGGAATTGGAAGGGCTTAGTCTTACATGGTGACATGATGCATATTAGATGTTGTGCTCATATTTTAAACTTAGTGGTCAATGAGGGATTGAAGGACCTCCATAACTCAATTTTTATAATTAGGAATGCAGTGAGATATGTGAGGTCTTCTCCTTCTAGGATGGCTAAGTTTAGGCAAGCCATAGAAGAAGAGCATATCACTCATAAGTCCTTTATATGCCTTGATGTACCCACAAGGTGGAATTCCATTTACAAAATGCTAGAGGCAGCAGAAAAATACCATAAAACATTTGAAAGGTTAGAAGAAGAAGATAGTGATTACACCATTTACTTTATGGAAGATGCCAAGAGGGTTGGGCCACCTACTATTGATGATTGGAACAATGCAAGAGCATTCATTAGTTTCCTTAAAATTTTCTATGATGTGACTTTGTCTATCTCTGGTTCATCATTTGTGACTTCAAATTCTGCCTATACTCACTTATCAATTCTGCAAAGTGAGATTAAGAAGTGGAGTGAGGGTGAGATGTATGATTCAGTGTTACATAATATGGCAATTGAGATGAAGAAGAAGTTTGACAAGTATTGGGGTAGGATTGAGAATATGAATCCTCTTATATTCATAGCAAATGTGCTTGACCCTAGGTACAAATTAGCTTATATTATGTGGTCATTTGAAAGAATATATGGTGAAATTGTATCACAATCAATAATAAAGAAGGTGAAAGATGAGTTAGTGAGGATGTATGAGTGGTACTCAAGAGAATATGAACAACCAAGTGCACCTACAACTTGTCAATCCATAGGAGATTCACAAATCACTCAACCAAGTGAGAGTCATGCTCATAAAGCTATGATTGCTGCATTTAGGTCATACTTAAAGAAGAAGGATACCACTGAAGCAAAAAATGAGGTGGAAAGATATTTGCAAGAAGCTTGTGTAGATGACAAGGACAATTTTGATGTCCTAGCATGGTGGAAGCTCAATGGATCAAGATTCAATATACTTGCCAAGATAGCCAGAGATATATTGGCTGTACCTATCTCTACAGTTGCTTCGGAATCTGCTTTTAGTACTAGAGGCCGAGTTTTGGATGTTTTTAGGAGTTCTCTTACTCTTAAAATGACTAAGGCACTGATTTGCACTCAAAACTGGTTGAGGCCATCAAAGTGTGACATCCATGAAATGGAAGATTATGATGAACTAGAAAAATGTGGGGAAATTGAGTAGGGTATAATTCTGTTAACTTCTTTTTCTTTTTTTAGTTTGAATATGTTATTTATCTCATGTTACTCATTATTTTTTTATCAACCATAATGTGTTTTTTACTTGCCTAGAAATTTTGGGAGGTAGTGGTACAGTAGTAGGATCATCCACAAGAGTTGCTATTGGCCTTGATGCTCGTGTTATTGGAACAAGTTCTGCTGCTATTGAAGCAAGAAAACAGCCTATGGTTGTTGACAATTGACACCAAGCAATGTACAAAGGTTACCAGGATAGGTAGATGGTAGTTTAGTTGAAAGAAACAAGTACATAAGCTGCTGATTGCTGAGATTTTAGTATTTTTTGACGTACATAAGTAACTTGATCAAGTAATTGGTTGGTTAGCATGGTTTTTTGAAGCTGTTGGCCCATGGGCAAAGAGTCACTAGTATAGTTTTGTGGCATGCAGGTTTTGGTTTTTTAACTTTTCCTTGCACAGTCACAATGCACAGAAGATGATGGCAGTACATACATGGTATACATTGATGACAAATTGCTTAATTGTGCAGATTTTTTGGATTTTGAGTTGGCAAACTTTGAATTATGACTTTGTAATTATTTTGTATTACATTTGTTATTTCCATGCTAAAACATCATTGAAATTATGAATGTGTATGCCAAGAATGCAGTTGAACTTGACTCAAATCTGTTGCCATATGAATTTCAGCTTATTTGAATTATTTACCAAGTCCAATTATATGTGTTTTGGGCTTTATTTAGGTGGCTGGGTGCTTAATAGATGTGTTTATATAATTTTTTTTACTTAGGCTATTATTTATTAGTTTATGCATGTTATAACTTTTAATTTTTTTCCCTTTTGAAATGGTCTTGGCGTCATGCTTATGAAGCTCCATTTAAGTACAAAAATGGGCCTAAAAGTGTAGGCCCAATTATTAACATTCAGCCCGCCTAAGCCCACAATTAATCGACTGACTTTGCTCCAGGCGGTCAGCTTCGATTAGTGCATTGAACTCAATTAACAACGGGTGAATAAAAAGGGAAACAGTCCTCACTCGGTCGATTGAAATTGTGTTGACTAACTAATTGAAACTGACCCGTGAACAGGCCTAATTATATATGCATGGAGTGGTGGGGTACAGAGGGCGTCCAATTGCACGACGAGACCTGAAAATTATTTCATAAATTGACTAATCGATTGATCCTAAAAATAGACTTCAAAGGAAATAGACATGCATGAGCAATTGCATCCATCGCCATCTATATTCCTAGATGCTATCAAACAACTAAGATGTATATGACAAGAAGAGAGACTAGGTTCCTTTTTGTATAATAATAAATTAATTTATAATTTATTAGTTTAATTAGTAAGTTATAAATTAATTTTTAAAAATATTTTATATATTAACTTATTAAAAATAAATTTTGATTTAATAAGTTACTTTATCTTATAAGTTATTGTTTCTTTAAATTTTTTTCAAATTTATCCTTACTTTTTTATTAATTTATAACTTATATTTTCATAATAAAAATTTAAATATTATTTTTTATAAAATATAATTAACTTAACTTTAATATAATTATATCTTAATTTTAAATTATAAATATATAAAAATATGTATATAAACAAATAATATAGTAAAATATAATATATTGAATATTAAATATTTATTTTTATTAATATATTATTTCATATTATTTATAATTTTAATTAATTTAATGATTAATATCATAAAATATTTTTTATATAATTAATTAACTTATCAATTATTAATTAATTTATTAATTATTTATGTGAAACAGTGCCTGAAACAAGCGGGGCAACTAGCTTTTGTTGGCTATATTATTAATAGCTTCTACATAGACGTTCCCAAGGATTCAATAGACAATTTTGTTTTGTTTTGTCTATATATATATATATAAACACCATAGCAATCTGCAATTTTCACTCATCGATCAGTCATGGCCTGCTTCCCAGCTTCCTTCAATTCCTTTCTTCCATCAAATTCTAAATCATCCTTTTCAAAGAACCCAAAGAGCAAACCAAAGCCAAAGCCACAACCAAATCCAAAAGCAAAGAGCATCAAAACAGGACCCAAGAGGGAAGCTCCACCACCTGCGGCTTCTAATTCTCCCTTTGATTTAGGGCTCTATTTTGCGCTGCTTGTTGGCATGATGTGAAGGCTTTCCTTATTAATAAAGCATGCCCTCTTTCATGCTTCCCCTTGGTTAAATTTGTACTTTTCTTTGCTTTGTTTTGTCATGTATGAGAAAGTATTGAGTGTGAGAGAGACATATTTTTGACTGTAAGGGTGGGATCCCAATTAATTTATGGAAGCAGAGATTTTACTTCGAATTCAAAATATGAAAGGCCTAAGATCTTTAAAATACTCTCAAATATTGTTGTATTGATAAGAATATCAGACAGCCCAAGAAATGTATTTATTTATTTTAAGAGAAATTTTTATATTTTTCAATTATATCACATGTTCATAATTATAATTAATAAATAAAAAATAGTTATTAATTATATTGTTCATTTATCAATTTTTGGATTTATACATATTATAAATCTATTTTTTTAAATTTTAATATATTGTAAATTATAAAAATTAATAATTATCCTTTATGTAGAACTATATATAAGAACACATAAAAAATACGGTACGTATTGAAAATAAATTTTAAAATTAAATATTAAATTTTTTTAATTTATTTTATCATTTTATATGTATTTATTGACAGCACTTAATTTTTATTCAAATCTTCTTTTATGATATTAGAAATTTAATTTTAAATAATATAAATGAAAATAAAAAAAATATAATAAAGTAAATAAAAGGAAGTAAAATAGTGCCTCAACAGAATTTCAATTGATGTATATTTAGTTCAAAATATAACATTTAAAAATTAATAAAAAATATTCATAAATTTAAGTAAATGATTTTAATTTTTAAATATCTTTATTAAATAACAGGGTATATAATTAATTAATTTAATTACAAATTCCTACATTTAAATTGTAATTTATTTAAAATATTTTTATCTAAAAATTAAATATATTGTATCATAGCTACTCGACCTTGTGATATTATCGTCCAAGTTATAAATAATAACAGTAGGCATAAAAAAAAGTAAAATACGTTGTTAAGCAAATAGAAAGAAGAAAAATAATCTGGCACTTTATAAGAGTTAAGAATATAATATTTAATTAATTAATTTAAATTTGTTAACTTATTTAAAATATTTGAAGCTTGAAACGGAGGATATTTGGAAATTTTCTCCTCTCTTCCTTTCTTTGTGTTTGATTATTAATCAAAGAGCCTAATAACGAAACGCATTAATGAAAAATTTTAAATAATTAAAAGCAACACTCGGACTAAAATAGTTTTTTTTTAAATGAGAATCATGAAATAATAAAAAAAAAGGAATTACTGGGTAAAAATGTATGACGTCATTCTGTTAATAATATAGTAGAAATGTATTTATTAAAGCAAAAGCTATTGAAATATCATAAAAGAATGAGTTGTATAGAGACACACCTGTCTGGCTATTTGCTCCAATTCTTTGCAATTATGGAAATGTTATAAAAGAACGAGTTGTATAGAGTGATACTTTAGTGGTTATTTGTTCTAATTGTTCGCAATATCTAACAATTATGGAAATGTTATAAAATTTATACCGCCATACATGCCATTAAAAGTATATATATATGTTAGTAATTGGGTACAACCGAAAAAAAAAAATGATACAGCTCAAATATATCGATCACTGTTATCTTGATTTTAGCACAAGAGTATTATTATCCTTATTTTCCTGAATTTATTCTCTACTCATTTCTTCTTTACAAATTATGAATTTTACAATTTTATGAACTTTATTATTGACTAGAGGGAGGTGCATGATTTACTTCCAAAAAAGAATATATCAAAGACTAAGCAAAATATGATGCAGTCTATAAAAGAAGGTCCAATCCATGCAGAAGGGCTCAAATAACAGGTAGATTTAATTGTTTGGCCCATGAACAAACAACCTAAGAATCGATGACAGCAACTTACCAAGGAACATAATACCTTCGCACCTTGGAGCCAAGCTCAATGGAGCAAAGATCACCTTATCAGCTTGATATGGGTACACTTGTCATTAGTTTAGGATCATGCTAAATATTATGGCTTTGTCTATAAAAAGCATAAAAAATACGATCTTCTCTCTTAATTACATCCATATCTTTATTTCTTGACCACTTTAAAAGCTGATTTGAGCATCAAAATATGTTTGGTGAACCGCTCTTTCCGTGTACAATTGTTCAGCATCCCTGTACAAGTTACATCCTACTGATTGACATACAAAGTGTGCATCACAACTAGGGATTTAAATTGTGGTTGCGATAATGGTCGCGTTACGATGCAGATAAATGTAAAAAAATACGACTATAACAATTTAAAATTACGAAAAATTACGAATGCGATTTGCCCCAAAAACTTAATATTATAGGTAATATTGCGGTCGCGGACCATTTTTTAAATCCTAGATCACAACTAAAGTCATATGCATATCAAATAACATCGGCTACATGGATCAATTTAGATACATGGAAAAATTTAAGTTAATCAGGACAACTTCCTTCCTTTAGAGGATACCAAAAAAAAATATGGCCAAAAAAAAAAAAAGAACAACTGAGCCAAAGATATATATATATTTGAGGCCTAGAGAAAATTATTCAAAGAACTGAATGAAAAAAAAGAAAGGATGGTTAGTGTAGTTGTGGAATATTTAATTAGGAGGGGATCGACGCTCAAATTCAGGAACCAACAATGACTAAAATCATCGGCGAACTTCCATTAGAAGTAACTGTCCCACTTGGAGAAGCCATTTTATCAATATAAGAACGACACAAAGGGCAGCCAGAGTGAGAGTAAAGCCACTGGTCAATACAAGGAGCATGAAATATGTGTTTGCATTTCGTAAGCTGTCTCACAGATTCTTCTTCTTCAAAAGCCATCATGCAGATAATACACTCAGTCTGGTAATTACTTCCTTCTTCTTCACCCCATCTTTCTTTCTTGTACTGAAATGATGAAATTGGAAGAGAATCTAAGCTTATGAAAGTAGTTGATGGCATTTCCTGGACAATGACACTTCCGGCCGGAACCGGCAGCGGCACGTTGGAATAAGTGCACCATCCGAGCATGATGAGGCTGAAAGTGGTAAAGGCTATCAAAAGTGCTACGCCGATTAGGATTCCGGCGTAGAGTAGCAATCGGGACATTTCTCCTAGACAAAAACCACGAATGAAGGTGGCTGCGAAGAGACTTGAACAACATAATATGGATGAAGATTACAATGCTCACAAGTTACAATATATGACCATCAATCCGTTATCAACAATGCTGGAGCAGCGTGATATAATCAATTTTGAAGGAGAAGAATGCATAGGATTGGGGATTTACTAGTTGTCATTTTTGGAATCTACGTGTATACAAGTACAAGCATAAGAGGGATGAATGATGATTATGTAATTATCCTAAGTACTATAATTAGAATATATATATATAATTTCTCATGGAATTATATAACTTTTAATTTTTATTATTAATGTAAGATCTGGTGATATATGATAATGATTAGTAAGAGTGATATATATTTAAATTTTGAACTTAAGACAAAAAAGGCCTAAAAATAGTACTAAGCATCACTGTACACCGCTAAATATGTCAGCAATGACTTAGTTTAATTTAAACAAGCTTAATTTATATAAATATTCAGTAAATATATATAATTTGATTTAAACAAACAAAAACATTTTAATTGATTTTTAAATTAAATTTAAATTTGATTCATTGTTAATGAATTATTTCTTACACTATCAATAAAAAAAGATGATATCTCATTAAAAATTAATAATTTTTATCAAGAGTAAAAATATTTTAACAATTTTAATTAATATGACAATGGTAATACATTTGTTGTTGATAGTGTAAAATTAATATATGAAATTTAAATCCTTTTAAATTTAGATTATGATAACTGTGTGCATTAACGTGCATATATAAATTAACATTTAATTTATTTGCTAACAAGAATCTAATTGAGATTTACAATGGGGTGTGAAATCCTCATTTTTGGTGGTCATAAAGTAGTTTTTGCTTGTAAAGGATCTTGAAGCGGCTTGAACGACAAGAATCTTAGTGGGGAAAAATGGCTATCACCCAATTAGTATGATCCCCAAGTCCTTGAATCTCAAGTCCTCGTCTATGAAGGGGAATAGAAACAGCTTCCGGTTCATTCTGATTTGGATTTACATGTCCTCAGTTGATATATTTTAAGTAGTGAAGACAAGATAGTGGACGGCAAATTTTGATATAGGTAATTAGAACACGAAGAGAAGACAATCATCGAAGGGATCTTCGCCAAAGCTTGGCCTATGTTGTGTATGTTGTCAAAGTCAAACAAAGAGGACCTTTTAAGTTTGTTGTGTTGTTCTTTGAAAGGCCGTATAATACCCTAGTATTTATGACCAATATGCTATGTTGATTAAGCTAATTACATTTTTCACATCTTGTATTTTCGAAAGGCAAGCACTGAAATGGGAAAGGCCTATAAACTCGTAACGTTGAATGAAAAATGAAGCATTAGAAAGTGCTTTGAAAGCAAGTGCACAAAACCGAAGGGCATGCTTGCTTATTAGGTTAGGCGTTTGCCCACTTCAGAGTCTTCGTCTTTAGATAACAAAATGTGTCTGCTTTTAATCGTCTGTGAGATATTAAAACGTGAGATTAGAAGAAGTAAAATAAGAATAAAAAATGAAAAAAAATGCGAGTTATTCGTAAGTTATCCTTTCTTTTATACAAATCACGAACCCAATAAATTAAATCATTTTCAATATGTATTTAAAGGGAAACCTTTTTCATGATCTCTCTCCCCTTCCCTCCCTCCCTTCTATATCTATATGGATATTGTCAAGTTTCACTACAGCTGTAATTGGCACGGAATCATTAGGCCGAATTATGCCAACCTAACCTCGGATTAACACTAAGGGAAACAGTATTTTTACGAGTGAATAGGTTTTTACACCTATAAATAAAGTACAATAAAAGTAATTTACCAGGAAAAAAGTAAAATAAAAGTAGAACATATAAATTAAAATTTTCTATTGCTTTGGAATACCTTAGCATGCAAAGAATTTTTAAAAAAATAAATCAACTTATATATATATATATATATATATATATATATATATATATATATATATATATATATATATATATATGCTCTATCCGAGAGGCCTAATTAAAACCTTATAACATTAACGGATAAAACTTACCCAAATCAGCATGCTTTCCAAACCGACACATTGTTGGTTATTTGTTTGCTAACATTAAGCCAAGAAGAGAAAACTAGATTAAAAAGTAACAGGGTATCAAAGCATTTGACAATACAAGAGAATGAGCATTTTAAAAGAGAAAATACGAGATTTTATGATTTAAAATTTAGTTTAATCATGACAGTAATGAAAATTAACATCATTATTGTGAACTATGAGAACATTATAGAAAGAATGTAAGTTAATGATAGGAAAGAATGAAAATAGGAGTTAGGGATAACCTAAGTGTATCAAAGCAAATATATAAGTGATTGTAGCTAATGATTGAATACAACATTATAATATTTAAAGAGAAATTATAACTTAGCTTAGAAAAGTACTAAGATAGTTAAAATTGTTAGGCAAAGCATTCAACATGGCAGTTTTAACTACATATGCATTAATTAGAAGTAGTGTTCTAACACTTAACAATGCATATAGTTTCCTATGTTAGCAAAATAATAAGCTAGTTCTAATTAAAGCTTATATGAAGAGGGTGGCTTTGCTTAATTCAGTAGTAGTTGCAGCAATGTTATCATATGTGCTTGAAGAGATTAGAATCCAGTGTCAATTCTTCCTTGTAGGCAAGCCAAGTCAATTTCCAATTGGTGAATCTTCTAGTCATTGCTTAGAGGAGCAAAAGATGAAGAATCAATGGTGAGCATTAGTGATAAGGGTGTTTAGATTGGTTGGACAAGTGTTTAGGTTGGTTAAGCAAGTGTGGATGGAGGAGGTAAGGTTAAAGTTAGCAAAATGTTGGCTTCATATATCATAAGACTAGCGAAAAAAGGGGTAGAGTCATAGGTTATGATGGTGGAATAAGGTGGAGATATTTAAGATGAAGAATGGTCATTTAGGTATTGAAACTTAAGCCAAGGTATATAAATAGGGATTGCTTTAGGTTTAGTTTAAGTGATGGGATAAGGTAGGTTTTGGTTTTAGTTAGATTGGTTCATGGAATTTAGCAATGGTTGATGTTGAGACTCTGGCAATTAGATAAGGTTAGGTTATGGTGTCCAAGATAGGAGCAATAATGGTTAGTTTGAATTAGTTGGTACTTGTTCCACCTATATTGACCACTATTTAGGCTTATTATCTTTGGTGGTGAAAAATTCTATTACAATAAAACACATATAGAATTAGATAGGTATAAAAAGTTTTCCCATTTCCTTGAAGTGCAACTCAAGTAAGTTTAAGGTCAAAGGGGGGTCATTCAACAATTTAGGTGTCTTAGAGGTCTAAAAAATATAGCATAAATTGGTGTTATTAAAGGATTCTTATTGACCAAAGGTAGCAATAGGAGTATTTAGCTCTTCACTATGCTCAGAGGCATCTTTTTTCTCTCAAGGAAAATAGTCATGTATCAAACTTCTTTGTATCTTTTCATTGTTTTCTTCTATTTCAAGTTCTTTTATAAATTCTCCTATTTCTTCATCATCTTTTTTTAGAATTGGCTTCCTTTTTCTCTTCTTTTTTCTTCTATCTTACTTCTCTAAGCTTAACATCAATCATTCTCCTAACTTTTTCTCTAATCTTATCCTCTTTTAGTTTCTCCATTTCTATTTCTTCATCTAAACTTGTTATTTCATCACTTGAATATTTTCATTTTTTCCCTTAACTTTTGTCTCTTAGTTTCACAGTAATCAGGCACAAAACTAGGATAAACACCTTGTTAAATTTCCTGTTCTGTGTAATAGGTGCTTTCTTGGATGGTTTCTTTCTTTTTGCTCCACTTTTTCCATCTTCCTTGCTTATCCTTCTTAATAACTTAGCTACTTCATTCAATTCTCACATTTCTGTTTCTTTCCTAGATTCTGCCATATTCTTTTTTCCTTTTCCTTTAATAAATTTTCCCTTTGGTTATTTATGATTTCCATTATTCTAGATTCATTTATCTTAGCTCATTTTCTAGATGGAATCATAGCAAACAGGCCTATTTTATTTCTATCATCAGCTATATTATCATTATTTTCTTCCTCACTTTCAGTGTCTTGATCACTAATTTGTTCTTTCTTTCTTAATTGCTCTAGAAATGCTCTTATTTCACTACTTTTCTTGACACTGTATATCTTTGCACTATAATTTTACAAATCAATTAGTTTCCTTCTCATTCTAATAGGTAACTCCTTATCTTTCCTCTATAACAAAAACCTCGGCCGAGTTGAGTTCATTATATCACCTCCACTAACACATTTACCCTATCTCTCTTTCTCTCTCTTTAATAGATTAACACTTAAATGATTTAGAATCTTGATAACAACTATATCATAACCAAGTTATGCACCAATTCAGGTTTTTATGGACATGAAATGCCTTATTACCAAAATTCCTAAATTAATCTTATAGCTAATCTCAATTACAATAAGAAGGCTTTAAAGTTACTAATATTGCTTATAAGGCCTCTCTTTAGGTATGAAATCTTGTAAAGATAATAATGTAACACCTTTCTATTTAAGGTAAGTTGATTGGCTAACAATATGTTCCCAAAAAGTCCTTTTCCAATGGTTATGAACAATTTCTTGCTCTTATATCACTTTTCATCTTTGATTATTCTATAAGGATGTAAGCATTCTCCTTTATCAGGAGTAGCCAATAAAGAGTTCATTAGAGCAATATTCATTTACCTTTCTTCCTTATTGACAAACAATAGAAAATTATTATCTTAGTTTGATTTTAAGTTTGTGTAGAATAACCTTGTGTGTTTCTTAAAAATAGGTTCATTTATTTCCATAAACTAGTCTTGTCCTATTCTTTTAACCTATTAAAAACATCAAATGCCTTCATTCTCTAAGTCATAAATGTTGGTGTGTGTCCTAGGAACCAATCGTATAGATAATTGAAATAATACACAATGTATTATATTTTATTTTAGGTAATTTAATTATTATATTTTATTTTTATAATTTTATTATTATTCTATGTGATTTATAACTTAATATAATAATTATCCTTGGAATATCTTTGCCATTCCTAAAATGCCCTTAGTCAAGTATTATTACGAAAAGGATAGTAATAATATATCAAGACTAACATGTATAATGACTGATGATTACGAATCATAGATATGTAATATCAAGTCAATACATGAGTACATTATTAGTGAACAATGTACTGGACTGACCCATTATGAGAATATTGCATGGATAGATGTGTCATGAGTTATTCTCATATGATCACAAATACACATAAACCTTTAACCTGAAGTCACTATGGTTTCCTACATGAGGAATTATTCACTTTAATATTGTCCTATGTCACCTTTGATTAGGATGACGAATAGGGCATTGATTAGATGTGTCATGAATCGTGCAGAGGGAAGTGAGTGATGTAAATGGGATTTTGTTACTCTTGTATAAAAGAGAAATATCCTTGGGCCCTTTGATTGATTGAGACTTAGAAATGCATGGCCATGCTCAATTGAATTAATATCTGATATTAATAATTTATTTTAAGTCTATTCAGTATCAAGAAATATAAATTGAACATTGACGAGGATGACACATTCCATGCCTCCAGTTCAATTTGGATATTATTACAAAAAGGTTATGATGCAAAATGTTAATCATGTATTAGGTGGATGTCGAATCACAGACATTCTTACTACTTGAGTGATAGTCATATATTGTTAGATATCACTCATTGTCTATGGCTCAATAATGAGTCATTGTCAACGTAATAAGAACCTATAGGGTCATACAAAAGGAGTAGGAATAAAATAATAATTAATTGAACTTTAATTATATTAATATCCAATTAATTAGACTTATTTTTGTGCATATATATTATTATTAAGAATAATAATGTGTTATTCACGTAATATATATATATATATATATATATATATATATATATATATATATATTATGTGATATTATTTGATATTAGAGTAATATTAAAAAATTATGTTATCAGATATTAGATAAATATATTATGAGATAATATTATTTTGATATTTGATAACTATATACAATTATCTAATATTAAGATATTTATATTATGAGATAATATTATCTAATATTAGATAATTAATAAATAAGTCCTATCTCTCCTCATTATCTCTAGGATAAGGATAAAATGAGTTGTTAAGTGTGATTAGGATTTTGGAAGCATTATCCTAGTAGGACTAGGATTGTGGCTTGCTTAAGTTCTATAAAAAAGGGCTTGAGGGCAGCACATTAAGCACATGCTCATAAGTCTCCTAAAACTTTAAATTACTTAGAAAACATCAAATCCTAATTCGTAGAGAGAGAAACGCATCTTAGCAGATTCGTGGAGGGCGAGAGGTTGTTGTTCACTCTGTGTGGATATCATAGAGACGCTGTACCTTCCGGTTGGCATTTAATTCATCCACTCTCAAGTTTTGATCAGTAGAAACATGAGTGTCCAATGCGTAAAACCCTAATCATTGATTTATGCTTTTTGCATGGATCCTAGGTAGAATTCGGATCAAAATTTTGAAATTCCACTGCATGTAATAATCCAAATTCCTAACAATAAACATTTACCTTTCTTAGTTTGATGAATCTCATATTGCTATAGGGTTTTTTTTTTTATCAAATTTTACTTCTGCTACTCTATCATAGAAGTAATTTGGATTAAAAATGGAGGGATTCATTAAGGATTTTCAATTTAGGAATGTGTAAAGAAACAATAAGAGGAATTGGGTTCTATGTTTTTAAGAGGCTTTTGTGATAAGAGTTTTTGATAGAAAGGCAATGTGAGTGAATGAAAGAAAATAACCTTGGCAATGGCATTTTAAAAAGAATAAAGAGTTGCATTCTCTAGTCTAGGTGAGGATTGGATTGTGAGAATGTAGGTTTTAGCAAAAATAGTGAGATGAATGGGAAGAAGAAGACATTCAATTAGAGAAATTTATAGAGGAGTGAAGAAGAAGTTGTAACATTATAGAGTGTCATTAAAGAGGAGTGATTCTAATTTTCTTGAAAAAAGTAATTTTCTAAGCTTTTATGATAGTTTGTATTGAAAATGACAAGAGATTAAAATTAAAAGAACATTTTAAAGCATAAAAACAAAAAATAAAACAACATAGAATTTTTAAAATTTTAACCTTTTTTGAAAAGTTGGTAAAAAGGTACACTTAAAGTGCCATTCAAGATCACATTAAAGTACAATTTTAGGTACATGAATAGTAAAGTAAGTTTGAGAGGTTGTGATGGGCTTTTGACTTTCTTTTTGATCTTTATTCTTGAAAAGTATGAAAATTTCCTTCATAAATCAAGGGATAGTAACCAACTTGTTATCTTACATTTTGCTTTTTATTTCTAACAAGATGATGCATGCTATGTTCATGTAAGCATAGAACAATCATATATATCTAAAAAATCATATAATATTCCATCAAACTTAGTCATTCCTAATTCTTTTATAATGAAACAATATATATTTGCATGCAAGGGTTTTGTGAAAATATCTACTAATTAATTTTTCATATTTATGAATTCTAGCAAGATATCCCTTTTTTGCACATGAATTCTTATAAAATGATATTTTATTTCAATGTGCTTAGTTTTTAAGTGTTGAATAAGATTTTTCATTGAATTTATAGCACTTGTATTATCATAAAATATAGGAATAAGATTGAAATTCACACCATAATCTTCTAGTTGCCTTTTCATCTATGGAACTTGTATACAATAGCTTCCAACTACCATATATTCAATTTCAATAGTTGAAAGTACAATCAAAGGTTGCTTTCTACTATATCGAGAAACAATTCTCTTTTTTAAGAATTGACATACTCCACTAGTACTCTTTCTATTTAACTTACAATTTGCGAAGTCAGCATTTGAATATCTAACTAAGTCTAGAGAATTATATTTTGGATACCAAAAGTTATAGTTCTTTATTTCTAATAAATATTTAAATATTCTTTTTATAACATTTAAATAAAATTCTTTAGGATTTGGATGATATTTATCACATATACAAATACTAAATATAATATATAGTCTATTTACAATTAAATATAAAAGCGAGCCATTCATACCTTATATTACTTTTCATCGATCAACATATCATTTTTATCTTTGTCTAATTTTGTGAATGGATTCATAGAAATGCCAATAGCTTTTGCATTTTTCATCTTGAACTTCTTTAGGAGCTTACTTGTATGTTTTGGTTAATTTATGAATATTCTTTCTTTTATTTGTTTAACTTGAATTCTAAGAAAGGAAGTGAATTCTATTATTATGCTCGTTTCAAATTCACCTTTCATCAAGTTTGAAAATTCTTTGTATAGAAGGTAATTAATGGATCCAAAGATGATATCATCCACATAAATGTGAACAATTAGAATATCATGCTTAATGATTTTAATGAAAAGAATTATTTTAACTTTTCCTCTTATAAAACCATTTTTGACAAGAAATTTACTTAGTCTTTCATACTAATCTCTTGGAATTTGTTTTAAACCATACAAGGCCTTTATAAGTTTGAAAATATAATTTAGCTTTTCTCTATTTTTAAATTCAAAAGTTGTTTTACATAAACTTCTTCATTTAGAAATCCATTTAGAAAAGCAATTTTTACATTCATTTGATAAAGTTTCAAATTTTTTATGCATGCAAGTGAAAGTAACATTCTTATGGATTCAAGTCTAATTATAGGGGCGTAAGTTTCTTTGTAATTAATACCTTCTTATATTGATTATACCTTTAAGCTACTAACCTCACTTTATTTCTTATCGCTTTACTAGATTCATCTAATTTATTTTTGTATATCATTTTGTTCCCATCACCGGATGATTTGATAGTTGTGGTGCAAGTTTCCAACCTTTGAAATATTTGAAATAAAACACATATTAATATGATCAAATCTTCTATGCCATAACTAACTTTCATCATTAGTTCATATGAGATATTTAAAAGATTTTAAAGACATATCTTGTATATTTGAAACATAAACACTATTAACTTTTTTTAATAATATAAATTTTATTTTTCTTTTTATCTTAAATAAAGCAATATGAAGATTTAAAATTTACTTTGTAACTTTTATCACACTGTTGGCTTATGTATAGAAGATTATATTTAAATATATTAACTAAGTTAACATTATCAATAAAACTTAGTCCTATACTTATCTTACCCATTCTAGTGATCTTGTATTATGCATTATCTCCAAAGGTGATGAAGTTGTTGTTAATAGGCATTAAAAAAATGTAAAATTACTTCAATCTCCTATCATAAGTCTTGGATTTCCACTATCTAAAAATCAATCATCTTTTTTTATTGTATACATCAAAAGATTGAGGATATATTTTGATGTGGCTTTGTTCATATATTTTTAGAAATTACTCTTTTAAAAAACTATTTTTTTCAAAAACCAATTTTAGATTGAAGAAAAATAAAAAATAAAGGGTGATAGGTTTTGTAAATAAGAAAATATTTTATTAAATTACAAAACTGACATTTAAAATAAGAAAACTAGTAAGAAACATTTATCTATTTTTAAGTTAGGATGTATTTAGATATGTTTTTATTTTAGTATTTTTAAAAGGTATTTGCAAAAAATATTTTTTATTTTCAAAAATTATTTTTGAATTGAAGGAAAATGAAGAATAGAGAGTGCTTAATATTGTGAATAAGAAAATATTTTACTTGATTACAAAACTGATGAGAAAATAAATTTAAAAAATAAATAAAAATTGTTTCTATTTTTATTTTTTAAGTTACACATTTAGATAATATTTTTTAAAAATAAATTTTAAAAATAATTTGTTAAACAATTTTTTCTATTTTTTTTAAAAAATTGGAAACTATTTTTAAAAATGAAAAACAAATAGACCTTGAATTTTTTCAAGTCTCTGGGGGTTAGTTAGTACTTTTTTTATTTTCTTGTTCCTTGGGCATCCAATTTTTATTATTTTTTTTGTGTAGTTCTTTTTCTTAAGAAGCATGAAGAAGTAATATGTTCTCTATTACCACAATAATTACAATTAATATAAGGACTTGATGAATAAGAAATTTTTATTATATTTGTCACAATATGAATGAACATATCCTAATCTTTCTTTTTCTTGAATGCTTGAAAGTCTATCCAAATTATTCTTTCTTTCGACAAATTTTGCAAGATTATTTATTAGAATATTTATCTTCTTTTTTAACAAGAGATTTCCCTTTTTTAAAATTGGAAGATTGATATTTTAACTTATATCTCATTTTATGATATTCTATTTGTAAAGTTTTAATATTATTCATCAAAACTTTATTCTCTTCTTTTGAAAAATCTTTTTCTTTTATTAAAATTTATTTTTTTCTATAGTTTTGTAGTTATTTTCCAAAATTAGTTTTTTTTAAAAAAATTTTAAGAGTTTGATTTATATTTTTTAAAATTTCTAAACTTTATTTAAAACTAGATTTTTCATTTTCAAGAGAGTTTGAAATTTATTTTTCTTTTTCAAATTCTTTTGTCAAGCATTTATTTGGTTTTTCTGAGGAAAAACATTTTGTTAAAATTTTGTGAAAATATTCTGTGAATTCATCATATGATAAAAGGGTTTCAAGTTCATCATTACTTACCTCATTTTGATCCTAAATTTTAGCTATGAAGCAAAAATTGACAATGCCATCTACTTGTTCTCACCCTTCTTTGGATGATATATTTTCATCATCCTATATTGTTACTATAGCTTTCTTCTTAATTGGTCTTTTTTTAAAACTTCTTCTTCAATTAAGGACAATTATTTTTCTTATGTTTTGGTCTTAAGCATAATATAGGTTAATTGTTGGATTCACTTTTATTTTGTTCTTTTCTTTGAAGAGTTCTAGGTTTGAATCCATTCTTTTTCTTATATTTTATAAAGAAGTATTTAGTTAATATGGCCAATTCTTCTACTTCATTTGTTTCTTGATTAAGATCATCCTCTTCTTCATTCTTTTCTTTTCAGGATGCTTTGAAAACCATTGTTACCTTTTTCTTTTCTTAATTATCTCTCATGTATGCCTTTTCATATGCCAAAAATTTCCCTATTAGTAATTTATCATATGTCAAAGTAGAAAGATTGTTTCCTTCTTATATGACATTTTTTTATTGCCATATTTTTGGAAACATTCTTAAGATTTTTATTACTAATTCTTCACCATTGATATCTTCTTAAAGCATGAAAATCAATAACAATAATTAGTGCCTTTCAAACATTGGCTTTATTTTTTTTCTATTTTAAATATTTCATAATCAAGTATAAGTATATTTATCCTAGTGTCTTTCACTTGATTTATGCCTTCATAGGTCACTTCAAGTTTATCCCATGTAATTTTAGTAAAAGTACATTTAGAAATCTTTTTAAATTCATTAAGAGTTACAGCACATATAATAGCATTCAAAATTTTGGCATGAGTTGCTTCCTTTTTGTATTTAGCATCTATCCATTCCTTTTCAGGCTTAAATACTTTTGTTTCTCTTTCAACTTTTGTTAGTGGTTCATAGCTTTATTGGATGAGTTTTTATTCTTCAATGTTAGTACACTTGATGTAGATCATTATTCTAAACTTTCAATAATCATAACTTGCTCCATTGAAGAGTGGTTGTTTAATCATGGAATGTCCTTCTAGTTCGTGATTTTGGTCAAAAAGCTCAATTACCTATAAAATCTTTAACCCACAAAGTTATTAGACTTTAAAAAGAGAGACAAAGCTCAAATACCAATTGTTAGAACTTAAAGACCTAGAGGGGATGAATTAACTTTAACAAAATTTAACAACTAAAAATTATATTAAAAATTTATGTAAAACTATAAGGAACAAATTTAGAATTTTTAAAATTTTAATGAATTTTTTTGTTTCAAAAATATAAAATAATCTTGAAAGAATGATAGAGACCTTGAGAGTATTTTAAAGATAATTTCTAAAAAAATTTGTTCAAAAAAATATAAATGCTTTTGTTGAAGGAATGAGCAAGGATTCTTGAAATAACAAAAATAAAAGTGTAGGGAAGAAGAATGACATCAAGAATTTTCATCGAAGTTTGATTGTCTAAAAGGAATATTTTTTAATTCTTCTGCGCTCTTTTCAAACTATCAAATTTTACTTGAAGTATCAACTATTTTTATGAAAAATTACAATGCTTATATTTATGAAATTTACCTAATCTCTATTGGGTTTTCCAAACCGCCTAACTTTTAAAGATTTTTTCAATTTATAATAGGATTTTAATCTCTACTTTTCTTTACAAGATCTTCCTAATCTCAACTAGAATTTTGCAATTCCACCTACCTTCACAAGATATACTAATCTCCACCAGGATTTCAAAGCCACCTAATTTTACAAGATACACAATTCTATACTAGGATTTTAACAAGCTCATAAGTAGGATTTTCTCTTAATCACATTTAGAGATTTTACAAGTTTTCTCTCTCAAACACTCTTAGAGTGGATATACAAATTTTGAATTAAGAAAAATATGGCTAGTATTTTGGCTAGAAGGAGAAGAACAAAAGAATGATTTGCAAGTTGTAGCTTGAAGGCTTGGTGCTTTTTCTTTTCTTGGAATAAAGCTTATTTATATGAAAAATTTGATGAATAATGACTTAATCTCCAAGTAAACTTGTTCAACAAAATTCCTTAATTTTCATATGTGCTAAACATTTGAATTCAAAAGGGACCATCTTTTGTCTTTTTATTACATCAAATATGAATTTTGCTTGAAATAACAACACTTAGAAATTCAAATTTTGGCTCCAACTTTAGTCAATAAATAAGGAATAGTAACTCATACCTTCTTGAGAACCTAATTGCAACTTTTTGACAAGAAAAATATCATTTTTATCAATTATGTACATGAAAAAAATTTAAATTTGAATTTTCCTCTTACATATTTGAATTTTTCACTTGAAATTTGAAATTCCCTTTCAAGATTTGATCCAAGGGTTGAGATTGAATTTACATTTGTTATGAACCATTGAATTTTAATTTCAAACTACTAGCTAATAAGATCATTTATTGATGATTAAGTTTTATCCTTTTCAAGATAAACTAATAAAATCATTTTGGATATTTGAAAAGAAAATAAATGGACATGCTTTATTGGACTTTTTAGAAAGTAGTAACTGAATAGTGGTGGCCCAATAATTTTTTGACAATAAGTTAAGGGGTCATTTGATTCAATTATAGAAAAAGAAAGGAATCAATAAAAGGAAATTAGGGGAAAGGGAATGCTCATGATTACCTATTTTGTTTAATTCAAACAAGGAAGGGAATCAAATACTTTTAATTTACTTTACTAATAATTATATATTAAAAAATAATTCACTTATAATTATTAATAAAATACTTATTATAATTATTACCTTATTAATTTTATCTTATTTTCTAATATTGTAAACTTTCAATTATTTAATATTAATTATTAATGTCTTATTGATATTATTTAATTATTACTTTTATTATTTCAATTATTATTAATATCTTACTAATAATTAATATTATAATATTATAATAATATTAATTATTATTATTTTTAATAGTTATTATATTTATTACTTTATTATTTATATTTATTATTATTTTATTAATATTATTAATTATTTTCATGTTATTAATTTTTTATATTAACTAATATTATTATATTCATAATTATTTAATTTTAAAATAACCAAACGGCCCCTAAATAGATTAGCAAGGTTTAATCCAAATTGATTATACCCAATTAAGTTAAATAATAATATAATTATTAAGTCTAATTATAAATTACTTTAACAAAAAAAAACATTTTATTCCTATTCTGTTCTTTACAAAGAACATCGTCATATAAAGCATGGAAAAGACTTTGTGTATAACGACCAGCACTGTACATAGTCATTGATCACCAATCTAAAACCACTAAAAGTAATTCACATAACACTAAATTTAATCTTAACACAAGTTTCTGAATAATGGGCCATTGTCATTATCGCTGGTCAACAACCACACTAATTATGACACTCTTTTTGAATGATACGAGTTGGAACGAAAGTAAAGAAAAATAAAAAAATTTATGCAAAAACAAAATTGGAAAAAGTTTAGCATAGAATACAAATTTGAATAATATAAGAAAGGAACTGAAAACAAAGAAAGAAGTGCAACTCCTGCCTAGACAAATTGAACATCAACAGTGTTTGGGGACTTGACTGATCTATTTGTTTCCACATAATTATCAAATAGACAAAATGAACAACAACAGTGTTTGGAGACTTGGCTGATCTATTTGTTTCTACATAATTGTCAAATATTATAATGAATTAATTACTTTCAAAATATCTGCAGTATTGATGGCTCACACTTCTTTGTTTGTTTTCAATCCCTTTCTTATATTTTCCGCTTTATATTCTTTGCTGGATTTTTTTTTCAAATTTTGTTTTCAAATAAATTTTTTGATTTTTCTTTACTTTCGTTTCAACTTTTATCATTCAAAAAGAGTGTCACAATTAATGTGGTTGTTAATCAGTGATGATGACAATGGTCTATTATTGAGAAACTTGAGTTAAGATTAAATTCAGTGTTATGTGAATTATTTTTAGTAGTCTTAGATTGGTGGCCAATGACAATGTACAGTGCTGGTCATTATACGCAAAGTCCTTTCCATGCTTTGTATGAAGAGTACGTCCTTTGGATGTTGCTAATGGTAGGGTTACAAACGTATGGCCGATAATTTTAAATGATAGTGGCAGATTGCAAGATCCTCACTCAAGTCTGGCTATTTATGACGCATCTTCACATTACTAAATAGTTTGAAGTCTCTCAGAGTAATTAATTGGTTGTTACTTTGTATGACGAAGTACGTCTTTTGCATGTTAAATTGATTGTTGAATGATAAACATAGATGGAGTAATTAATTGGTGTATACTGTGTTTTTAATTTTCACGGCAGCATTTCGTACGTACGTACTCTATGTGTTATCATAGTCATTATTGATGGGGCATTGATGATTAGTTAACAATTTGAAATGATCATATAAATGTTTTCATCCTTGGAGATTTTGCTTTCAATTGCAATTTTGTGAAAATTTTTGTGTTTTTTTCCATTATTTCTCATAAAATATTATAATTTCATACTAAATTTGAATGTAATAAATATAAAATAGTTATAGCTTCATGCATGACGAAAGTTGCAATGCATAAAAAATAAAAGAAACAGTTCATATTTTATAAAACAATTACAACTTGTTATAAAAACTTGTAAAAATATGAAATCCTAGTATTAAAACTTTGTGTAAGCATAGATTTTTGAAAATATGTGTAGAAGTGAAGTTTTTTGAATTAATGTATTAAGGTATCACCACAGTGGTTGACCTAAAATTATCAGGTCGCTACTTTATCTTAAAAGTTATGAATTTAATATAAGAGAATGTTAGTCATTGTAAGATTGCTACTACTTTAATGGAGTTGTAATGATGAATTCACCCATTAAATAATAATTATGATTTAAATTAAATATTCTCTAACAATGAGGTATTGCTACAATAATATTTTGATTTTACGAGCAAATTAAAATAAAAAAAGAAGAATTAATGTATTAAGATGTAGAGTTCTTTTTTTAATATTGCTACATACTACATGCTAATATATTGTTATAAGAAGATATTTCTTCCTTTGTTTTTCTAAATTTTCTATTTAGTAATGTGTTTTGTGATAATGTTCGAATCACAATAAATATTATTAGGGAAAGCTTATTGCCTATGATATAAAAATTGAGAAGGTGAAAAATTAGAAGAAATTTGCATCCAACACACTGTTATTACTAGAAATATCATTACAAAAATATAAAATTTGATTATTACATCATATAAAAATGTAATATAAATAAATTAATGTTTATACTGCGTAATATGCTTTACAGATTTTCAGTCTAGAACTAAAGTTTGGAATGATGAATCAATTTTTTATTGTCATAGTCGGGTGTTGTTAGCCGGAAATGAGTCAAATTACTTATTCATACTTGGAAGTTGTTTTCTGAAAAATTTAATATAAATTTAATTTTAAACAAATTGAATTTAAATGAATAGAATTTAAGATTTACATTATTCAATCGATTGTGAATATAATAATAGATTATATATATATATATATATATATATATATATATATATATATATATATATAAATAATATAATATATAAAAATTTAATCTTATTAATAATTATTAATGTTAGATAATGAAGTATGATATTTTGATGGAAGTAAATAATTTTTATTATATGTTATTTTTACTAAATATAATTATTAGCATTATATAATAATGATGCAAATTTTTTAATAAATTTGACAGTTGAAAAAAAAAATTATTCATAAAAAATGAAATAAAAAATTTTGGTTGAATTTATTTGTAAAGGATAAAATTTTATTTGATCAAATTAACATGAAATAAGAAATCATTTGAATAAAATTATAAAAATTTAATTAATTTATTTTCACAAAAATTTGAATATTTTAAATCTATCAAGCCTAAAAATATACTATTCAAATAAATATATGTAAACTCATTTAAATTTATATTTTGAATTAAGTTCAAGTTCAAATACAAATTATTTAAGTTTGATAATATTCAACTTAAGTTTAAATTCATTTATTTTTTATGAATTTAAATTTACACATATAATTTTTCCATTCAATTGAATTTATTTGCATTTTTAAATATTTTTTATTTTATTTTAAAAAATTATAATATATTATTAATATAGTAATATATATATTAATATATTATTAAATTTAATTATTAATATTTCATCTTATAATATATAAAATTTAATTTAAAAAATAAATTTGATGTATAATTAAATATTATGATGATGTTGCACTGTTCTAAAGCCTCACCCTTTATTTTAACTAATGCATGCTTGTCAGCTTGGTGCTGCCGAGGTCGTCAATGACTTCTTCAGAGTACGTGCTGCTGAGGTCATTGATCACTTCTCTAATGTAGACATCAGCACATGGTAAAAGGGCGCTCTTTCTTGGAAATGGGGGAAGGCTGTTTGTTTTCAATTTGTCGAGGCATGACTGACACTTCTTTGTTTGTTTTCAACCCCTTTTTATATTTTCTACTTGTATTTTTTGCTACACTTGTTCCAATTTTATTTTTGCGTACATTTTTCCATTTTTCTTTACTTTCGTCCCAACTGGTACCATTTAAAAAAAAGTGTCACAGTCAGTTAGTGTGGTTATTAGCTAACGACAATAACAATGGTCCAATACTAACAAATTTATGTTAAGTGAATTACTGGTCTTAGATTAGTGGCCAATGACAATGTCCAGTGCTGGTCATTATACACAAAGTCCTTTCCATGCTTTATATGGCGTGTTGCTAATGGTAGGTTACAAACGTGCGGCCAACAATTTTAAATGATAGTGGCAGACTGCAAGCTGCTCACTCATGTCTGGGTATTTTTGGTGCATCTTGGCATTATTGAACTGTTTGAAGTTTCTCAGAGTCGTGCCAGAGTCATCTTGATTGTTGAATGAGATAAACATAGATGTAGTAATTAATTGGTGTATGCTCCGTGTTTATTTAATTTTCATGGCAGCATTTCGTAATCTATGTGCTACCATAGTCATTATTGATGAGGCATTGATGATTAGTTAACAATTTGAAATGATCATATAAATGTTTCATCCTTGGAGATTTGGCTTTCAATTGCAATTTTGTGAAAAATTTTGTGTTTTTTCCCATTATTTCTCATAAAATATTATAATTTCATACAAAATTTGTATGTAATAACTTCATGCATGACAAAAGTTGCAATAAATAAAGATAAAAAAGTTCATATTTTATAAATCAATTGCAACTTGTTATAAAAAATTGTTAAAGTATGAAATTCCAGTTTTGAAACTTTGTGTATGCATAGATTTTTTGAAATATGTGTTAAGCAAGGCTTTTAATCATTATTTTGAGTTAAGATATCATTATAGCGGTTAACCTAATGATATCAAAGTCACTACTTTATTTTAAAAATTATGAATTTGATGCAAGAGAGTGTTAATTTATAATTAACATTGGGTTGTTAATGTTTTGGTGAGGTTGTAATAATAGACTTATCCATTGAATAATAGTTATGACTCAAATCAAATATATTCTAGTGATGGGGTATTGCTATTGTACATATTGTTTTTCTGAGCCAATAAAAAAAGAAGGTAATATATTAAGATATAGAGTTCTTTTCTAATATTGCTACATGCTACATACTAATATTTTGTTATAAGAAGATATTTCTTCCTTTGTTTTTCTAAATTTTCTATTTAATAATGTGTTTTGCGATAAAATTTGAATCATAATAAATATTATTAGTAAAGATTATTGCCTACGAGATAAATATTAAGGTGAAAAAATAGAAGAAAATTCCATGCAACGCACAGTTATTACAAGAAATATTATTACAAAAATACAAAATTTGATTATTATTATATCATTTAAAAATGTAATATAAATAAATTAATGTTTATACAAACTAATATACTTTGCAGATTTTCAATCTCGAAATAAGGTTGGGAATGTAGAAAAATAAGCTGGGGATTATTATTGCATATATTAATTTGGACTTCAACTCTCAAAGAAACACAATATTTAAAAAGGCAACACGTAGTATGATACTGATAAGTAATGCTACCACTCGTATGAATTGTCCGTTAAAACAAATCCTTGCAGGCTGTTATGTACTCGACTAACAGGCATCCCAGGTTTGATTCGCAATCAAAAGAGTGCGAGACATTGACTCCACTTGTTTCAACATGTAATATTTTTTTTAAAAATATAATTATAAAATATTAAAATAAAAATATTTTATTTTTCTAATATTAAATATAAAAAATTTAAGAAAATAATTTTTTTAAATAAATTTCTTTCTTTTATCATCATTACAAAAAATAGGCTACACAAATGATAAAAATTGTTTATATAGAGTTGTTTGATTGTCAATATAGATATTATAAATGATATTATTGTTTATAATGAGTCGTTTGTATAATTCTAGATTTTTCCACTTATACAAATAATTTTCAATATTGTCCGTATAAGCTATATAAATAATAAAGTCATCAATATACAGTGGAAACTTGATCAAGATTGGCACTTCTATATAAATAGATGACATTGTTGTCCATGCAGGCAAAAACCTATATAGATGATAATATCATCTATATAGAGGAGCCTTTAAATTTTTTTGAAAATATTTTAAAAAATGAAACATCTATACAAATAACTTTATTATTTGTATAGAGTTTTTTTCTGAAATTTTTTTAAAAATTTCCACACTTCTATATTTGTCGAAGTTATTATTTTCCTTTTAAAAAATTTAAAAAATTGTTCTATATATTAATTTGGACTTCAATTCACATAGAAAAACATTATTTGAAAAGGCAACACGTAATACGATATTGATAAGTAATGCTACCACTTGTATCAATTTTCTGTTAAAACAAATCCTTGCAGGCTGTTATGTACCCGATTAACAAGCATCCCAGGTTTGATTCGCAATGAAAAGAATGCGGGACATTGGCTCCATTTGTTTAAACGTGTAATATATTCGTAAAATATAATTATACAATATTAAAATAAAAATTATTTTATTTGTTTAATACTAAAAATAAAAAATTTAAGAAAACAGTTTTTTTATTTAAAATTTTTTTCATCATCATTACAAAATATGAGCTATGCAGACAATGAAAATTATTTATATAGAGTTGTTTGATTGTCTATATAAGTATTATAAATGAGATTATCATTTTAATGAGTCATTTGTATAAATTTCTAGTTTTTTCCACCTACACAAACAAATTTTTATGTCATCCATATAGGCTATACAAATGAAAAGTCATAAATATATGGTGAAGCTTGATCAAGAAAGGCATTTCTATAGAGAAAATATTCTCATTTGTATAGGTGAAAACTTATACAAATGACAATATTATCAATATAGAGGAGCCTTTAATTTATTGTGAAAATATTTTTAAAAAATGAAACATCTATATATACTACTTTATCATTTATATAGAGGTTTTTTTTTTCTTGAAAAATTTTAAAAATTCCACACCGCTATAGTTGTCATGTATATAAATGTTATTATTTTTCTTTTAAAAAATTTTAAAAATTGTAAACTTTATATAGAAGACTTTGTTATTAATATAGAGGCTTATTTTTTTGAAAAAATTTAAAATTCCTTGCCTTTATATAGATGATACTGTTGTTTGTATAGATATTATTATTTTCTTTTTTTAAAAATTTAAAAATTAAAAATTATTGAGTTTTTTATTTTTTTAAATTTGTTTCTAATTTAGAGAATTTTCTTATAATGACCAATAGTTTTAAAAAAATTTAATATACACTAAAATATTTTTTATAATAATTAATAATAATTTAGAAATATCATAATATCAATTATAAAAATAAATAAGATAAAAATTAACTCTCAATAATATAAAACTAAAAAAATACAACATCTACACATAATGATATAAAGTATTGAATGAAAAGTAAATGCATGATACCCACACACACACACACACACACATATAATAGTTATATGAAATAATACTCAGTGTCGTCCTTACCATCATTCAAAGGCAAATGTAGAAGTTAGGATGAAGGCAAAAGTCATTGTAGTTAGGATGTCAAGAGATGTTTTAGAGTAGGAGGTGACTGGTAAGTGAATCTAGATGGTACTCTCAATTAAGGGATGTCTATCATCTTAGAAGGAGGAAGAGGTATAACAAGATAAGATAGAGACAATCCTATAGACTACAAAGCAACATGCATCATTTCAAGGGTGATTTGGGCCTACTGTTGCACCTATTCATGATAAAGAATCCATTGCTTTGCCATAGCTAAGGCCTACTGACTCTTAATAATACATATTTGCACATACTTCGCAAATCTTGCATCTTGCTACTACATTAAAAGAAATGCCATAAAGGATGAACTAGTGTTGGGGGTGCCATATTACATCTTAACAAGCACATAGCCATTTGCCTTCGTATGCACTTGACAAGTGCTTAAAACCTCATTGGCAATAGGAAGCTCATCAAACCACAATAAACTTACCAAGGAACTGCTAAAGGAAGCATTAGATTGCAAAGATTACTCGATGACCAATTCTAGCACCTTGGCCTTGATTTTTGACAAAAATCAAATAGTTTAAGTAAAAAACATTTCTTATTATAATTAAAATTATTTAATAAAAAATTAGTTACCTACATTTAGATACACCTATTCCCTTGTATGATATGTATAACATTTATGAAAATTCTCCTTCATTGATCACAATTCACATGTGTCCTTTTTTCTATGTACCAATTTTAAAATATAGTATTAACAATTAGTAAGATTTTTTATAATAGCATAATGCAAAATGTTAACTTAAAATACCTTATCATATCACACCGTCACAATGGACTTTGATCTATAGTGATCATTGTACACTTTCTTTGACCTGTTGTTAGAGTTTCTTATGGATAGCTCCTGCAAATTCAAACCAAGACATTTACAATTGCAAGAGAAAGTAATTAAAAATTTAAAAAAATTATTAATTTTTACTTCAATCTTACCTTGTGCTCAGTATTATCGAAGTATATGCATAACCTATCTTAATGATTTATCAAGATATATGAAAGATAAGCTTACTTTGCATTGTGTAAATAATGAATGTCATCATGACCCCTATATTCTAAGAAATGCAAAACATAAACTTCTAATCTTTTTATTAATTGGTCATCGTCCATCAAATACTGGTAATCACACACCCTTGCTCCTTAAGTTTAATGTCCATAAAATCAAAATGGGATTACATTGAAAGACATGTAAAAATATTGCAATTATTGTATCCAATAATCTTAATATCACATATAAAATAATAAGAAAGATATATTTAATAATACTTACATAGACTCTTTACATAACACATTCTCTCTACTTTTCAGGTACTTCTTTTCCAATTTTTGTGAAAGAGCTCATTATATTACATGACTAGCATTCCTATGTCACATGTAGAATGCCTTGAGTTTGGACCAATCACCTGCCATAAGCCTATCTTATCAAAATAGATAAGCAGTGATCTTCTATTATTATTTTAGATTTTTTAGTAGAGGGTTAGGGACCCTGATTTTCTGTTATATCATCAATTCAGTGTAGCTTTCAAATATAACATAATGTTAATAACATATAAAAAAATGTAAAATAAAGTATTTGAGTATAAGCAGTTTTACTTGTTATGCATTAGTAGGGAATGTAAGTAGGGTCACTTAGGGGCTTATGTCAATCATCTCGTCCATAATGGTGTGACATAACATTAGTTATGGCTATCAAGCATCATTATGAAATATTACATAAGCAATTGTCATTACAATAGGATGTAAGTAATACTTATAATAAAATTTCACATTTTTTCCCTTGAAGCTAAATTACATTTGAACTAACAAAATGAATGATTTAAAATAGTTAGTATAATAGGACATAAATAATACTTGCTATAAAATATCAAATTGATACCCTAAAAGCTTAATTACAATTTTAAAAACTAAAAATGTATTTATCTTAATTATACTCATTGGTAGCAAAAGTTATAAGGTCATTATTTTCTTCATCAATTTCACCATCAACATTAGACCTAATTTTTTCTAATAAAATAAAATATATTTTCATAGCAAGGGTCTTGTGAAAATACTTGCTAATTAATTTTTCATATTTATGAATTCTAGCAAGATACCCCCTTGTTATACATGATCCCTTGTGAAATAATGCTTTATTGCAATGTGTTTCATTTATAAGTGCTAAATAGGATTTTTCCTTAAATTTATAACACTTGTATTATCATATAATATATGATTAAGGTTGATTCACACTATAATTTTTAGTTACCTTTTCATACATGGAACTTATGTGCAACAACTACCAATTGTCATATATTCAATTTCGGTTGTTGAAAGTGCAATTGAAGCTTATTTTCTACTATGTCAACATATAATTCTTTCCCTTAAGAATTTACATGCTCCACTAATGCTTTATCTATCTACCTTGCAACCTATAAAGTTAACATCTGAATATTTAACTAGGTCTAGAGAACTATTTTTAGGATATCAAAGATCATAGTTCTTTGTTCCTTGTAGATATCTAATTATTCTTTTTATAGCACTTAAATAAGATTGTTTAGGGTTTGATTTATATGTAGTATATATATAGACATTAAGTATAATATATGGTCTATTTGTAGTTAAATATAAAAGTGAGCTAATCATGCCTTAATATTGTTTTTCATCCACTGACTTATTATTTTTATCTAATTTTTTGAATGGATTAATAGGAGTTCTACTAGATTTTGCATTTTCTATCTTGAATTTCTTTAAGAGCTCACTTGCATCTTTTGTTTAACTTATGGATATTCCTTCTTTGTTTGACTTAAAGTTTAAGAAAGAAAGTGAGTTCTCTTATTTCAAATTCACATTTCATCAAGTTTGAAAATTCTTTGTATAGAAGGTCATTAGTGGATCAAAAAATGATATTATCAACATAAATTTGAACAATTAAAACATCATCTTAATGATTTTAATGAAAAAAAAGTCATATTAACTATTCCTCATGTAAAATAATTTTTGACAAGAAACTTATATAGTCTTTCATACCAAGCTCTTGAAATTTATTTTAAACCACACAAAACCTTTGTAAGTTTGAAAAAATAATTTACCTTTTCTTTATTTTCAAATTTAGGGAGTTGTTCTACATAAACTTCCTTATTTAGAAAAGCACTTTTTACATTTATTTAATAAAGTTTCAAGTTTTTTATGCATGCAAATAAAAGTAACATTCTTATGAATTCAAATTTAACTATATAGGTATAAGTTTCATTATAGTAAATATCTTCTTATTGATTATATCCTTGAACTACTAACCTTACTTTATTTCTTACCACTTTACCACATTCAACCAATTTATTTATAAACATCTATTTTGTTCCAATCACTAGATGATTTGATAGTTGTGGTACAAGTTTCCAAACTTCATTCTTTTCAAATTGATGTAATTCCTCTTTCATGACTTTGACCTAACTTTTACCATTAAGAGGATCTTGAACATTCTATAGTACTATATGTGAAAGTAAAGCTAATTTAGTTCTATTTTTAAATAAGCATCTAGTTCTTATACCTTGAGATAGATCACTAATGATAAATTTATTTGGATAGATTGGATGATTTCTTTATTCCTTTAGCAAGCTTCCTTTATCTCTTTAAGGTATGTTGTGAGGAACTTCATCTTGATTTACTACATTTTCATTTTATTGTTTGAGATAGCACTCAAGTTACTCGTTGTCAAGTTCTTGTTCAAAATAGCAACTAGCATGCTCTTTTGCAATTTGAGTCTCCAATTGAACTTTTATGCTTGTCTTGGCTTGTTCCTTTGATGCTTGCTTTTTTGATGTGACTTGAACTTCATCATTTATTTACTTTTTTAAAGAAGATGCATTAAATTCATCAAATAAAATATGCATGAATTTTTCTATAGTGAGAGTTATTTTGTTGTACACTTTATTTGCTTTATTTGTATTAGAGTATCCAACAAAAATTCCATCATCACTTCTTGAGTCAAAATGTTATAAGATTTTCTTTTCCATTGTTTAAAATAAGACATTTGCATCCAAAAGCATGGAAGTAACCAATGTTGAATTTTTTAACTATCCATAATTTATATGAAATTTTCTTTAAAATAGGTCTTATGAAGCATTTATTTGAAATATAGCATGATATATTTATAGCTTTGACTTAAAAATATTTCAGCAAATTATTTTCACAAAGCATGATTCTAGCCATATGTTGTAAAATCCTATTCTTTCTTTTTGCAATCCTATTTTGTCAGGGAGCTCTAGGATATTAAAAGTTATGACCAATACCATTTTTATTATAAAAATTTTCAAATTCTCCGTCACAATCTCTTCTAATATTTTATATGTATACTCATTTTTTTATTTAGAAATTTCTTGTAAAATTTTTCAAAAATATCAAAAGTATAATCTTTATATGCAAGAAAATAAACTTAAGCATATCTAGAAAAATAATTAACAATCACCAAACCATACCTTTTATTTCCAAAGCTCAAAATTTTGGTTCAATAAAATAAATCCATATGTATAAGTTTCAATGGTCTTGATATAGAGACCACACTGATAGGTTGGAAAGATGATTTCATTTATTTGCCTTGTTGACATGCATCATACATATGATCCTTTTTAAAATATACTTTTGGAAAACCTATAACAAGATCTTTCTTTAAATTGTTTGAAATGAGATGCATATTGACATGATTAAGTTTTCTATACCATAGCCAACTTTTATTATCAGTTGACATTTAAAAAATTTTGAAGATCTGTCTTGTATATTTGAAACATAAACATTATTAACTTTTTTTCGAATAAAATAGATTTTAGTTTTCTTTTTGTCTTAAATAAAGCAATATGAAGATTTAAAAATTACTTTGTAACATTTATCACAAAAGTTAGCTTATGCTTAAACGATAATATTTGAATCCATCAACCAATCTAACATTGTCAATAGAGGTTAGTCCCATACCTATCCTACCTATATTGGTGATCTTGTATTGTGTGTTATCTCCAAGGGTGACAAACCCACTGTTGGTGGACCTGAGAGAAATAAATTTACTTCAATCTCCTGTTATATGTCTTAAACATTAACTATCTAAAAATCCATTATCTTTCATGATTATGGATTTAAGACACACTTACATTAAAAAACTAAATTGTTTTAGGTACCAAATCTTTTTTGAGTCCTTAATGGTTAGTTAGTACTTTTCTATTTTCTTGTTCCTTAGGCATTTGAATTTGACTTTTTTTTTGTGTACATTCTTTTTCTTAAAAAGCATGAAGAAGTAATATGTCTTTTATTACCACAATAATTTCAAGTAATATAAAAACTTGATGAATAAGAGGCTTTCATAAAGAAATTTTTATAGCATTTGTTATAATGTGAATAAAGATATCCAAATCTTTCTTTTTCTAAACAATATTTTTCAATGCCTAAAAGTGTATTCAAATTATTTTTTCCTTTGACAAATTTTGCAAGATCATTTACTAGAGTATTCGTCTTTCCTTTTAATAAGAGATTTTCCTTTTTAAAATTGAAAAACAGGTACTTTAACTTAGATCTTATTTTACAATTTTCTATTTGTAAAGTTTTAATATTGCCTATCAAAACATTATTTTCTTCTTTTGAAGAATCCTTTTCTTTCATCATGATTTATTTTTCCTTTTCTATAGTTTGTAATTATTCTCCAAAACTTATTTTTTTCTTTCAAAGATTTGAAAGCTTTGTTTTTATTTTTCAAAATTTCTAAACCCTTTTTAAAACTAGATTTTCATTTTCAAGAGGGTTTGAAACTAATTTTTCTTTTTCAAATTCTTTTATTAAGCATTTATTTGGTTTTTCAAAGGAGAAATATTTTGTTAAAACTTTGTAAAAATCTTCCATCACTTCATCATAGGATAAAGGAGTTTTAAGTTTAGCATTACTTACCTTATTATCATCTTAACTTTTAAATATGAAGTAGAAGTTGGTAATGTGATCTACTTCTTTTCCAAGGTTTTCTTGAGATGATACATCTTTATCATTCCATATTGCTATCATAGCCTTCTTCTTGATTGGTCATTTCTAAAACTTCTTTAGTTAAGGATAGTCACTTTTTTTATGTCTCTTATGTCTTGGTCTTATGCATTCAAAGCATACCATAGGTTGATTGCTAGATTACCTTTATTTTCTTCTTTCTTTTGAAGAGTTCTAGGTTTAAATCCATTCATTTTCTTATATTGTTTAAAGAAGCATTTAGTTAACAAGGCTAATCCTTCTTTTTTATTTATTTCTTGATCAAGATCATTCTCTTCTTTTAAGGACTCTTTGAAAGCTATTGTTTATTTTTTTCTTTTCTTGATAATCTCTTATGTATGTTTTTTCATATGCCATGAGTTTTTCTTTTGGCTTATCATATATCAAAGTAAAGTGATTGTTTCCTTCTAATATGGCATCTATTTTTTACTACCATGTTTTTGGAAACATTCTTAATATTTTCTTTAATAGTTCTCCATCATTGATAAATCTTCCTAAAGTATGAAGATCATAACAATGACTAAGAGTATTTCAAATATTGGTTCTATCTTTTTATTTTCTTCCATCCTAAGTATTTCATAATCATGTATAAGCAAATTTATCCTAATTTATTTCACTTGATTTGTGCATTCATAAGTCACTTCAAGTTTATCCCATATAGTTTTAGCATAAGTATATTCAGAAATCTTTTTTATAGCACATATAATAGCATTCATAACTTTGGAATGAGTTACCTTTTTGTATTTGGCATCTATTCCTTGCTTTTTGGGTTTTAGTACTTTTATTTCTCTTTTAAGTTTTGTTAATGGTTTAGAGCTTTATTGGATGAGTTTCTATACTTCAATGTTGGTAGACTTGATGTAGATTGTCATTCTAAATTTATAATAATTATAACTTTCTTCATGGAAAAGGGGTAGTCTAGTCATGGAATGTCCTTTTGGTCTATAATTTTGGCCAAAAAGCTTGATTACTTATAAGATCTTTAACCCACAAAATTGTTAGATTTTAAAAGTTGAGACCAAGCATGGATACCAATTAATAGAACCTAAAGGCCATGAAGGGGCGAATTAACTTTAACAAAAATTAATAACTAAAAATTACATTAAAAATTTGTGTAAAACCATGAAGAGCAAATTTGAAATTTTTAAAAATTTTATGAATATATTATTTGAAAAATATAAAATAATCTTGAAAGGATGATAAACACCTTGAAAGTATTTTAAAGATAATTTCTAAAAAATTTTACTAAAAAAAATATAAGAGCCTTTATCGAAATAATGAGCAAGGATTCTTGAAATAAAAAAAATAAAAGTGTAGAGAAGAAGAATGATACCAAAAATTTTTATATAGATTCAATGGTCTAAAAGGATATGTTTTAGGTATACTCCTTTTTTTCTTAAGATACCAAATTTTACTCAAGGTATTCACTATTTTTATTAAAAATTGTAACACCTAGATTTATGAATTTTACTCAATCTCTACTAGGATTTCCAAATCACCAAACTTTAAAAGGTTTTTCCAATTTACACTAGGATTTCAATTTCAACCTAAATTTATATGATCTTCCCAATCCCTACTAGAATTTCACAATTCCACCAAGCTGTATAAGATATTCCAATTTTCACTTGGATTTCAAGGCCACCTAACTTCACAAGATATATAATTCTATGCTAGGATTTCAATAAGTTCACAAGGAGGATTGTCTCATATTCTCACTTAGAGATTTTACAAGTTTTCTCTCTTTAATATTCTTAAAGTAGATATGCAAATTTTTTATCAAAAGAAATATGGCTAGTATTTTGGATAGAAGGAGAAAAACAAGATAATGATTTACAAGTTGTAGTTTGAAGGCTTGGTGTATCTTCTCTTCTTGAAATGAAGCTTATTTATAGGAAAAACTTGATGAAGAATAACTTGATCTCCAAGTAAACTTATCCAACAAGCTTCCTTAATCTTTACATGTATGAAATATTTGAATTCAAATCAAGTAGGACCAACTTTTATCCTTTTATTGCATCAAATAAGATTTTCACCCAAAATAGCAACTAGGTATTTTGCTAGTAATTCAAATTTTTGCTCCAACTTTAATAAAAAAGTGGTGAATAGAGACTTGTACCTTCTTGACAACTTAGATACAACTTTTTGATAGGAAAATATTATTTTTTATCAATTATGTACATGTAAAAAAAAAATTTGAATTTGAATTTCCCTTTTACATAATTGAATTTTCCACTTCAAATTTGAAATTCTCTATCAAGATTTAATCTAAGGGTTGAGATAAAATTTAAATTTGTAATGAATCATTGGATTTTACTTTTAAACTAGTGGCCAATAAGATCATGTTTTGATGATTAAGTTTGTCATTTTCAAGTTAAGCCAATAAAATGATTTTGGATGTTCTAGAAGAAAATAGATTAATAGATTAACATGATATATTGAACTTTTTACAAAGTAGTGAGTAGTGGTAGACCAATAATTTTCGTAAAATAACTTAAATTGATTAGCAAGATTTAGTTCAAGTTGATTATATCCAAAAGTTAAATAACAATATAATTATTAAATTTAATTATAAATCATTTTACCCAAAAAAATATGTTATTCCTATTTGGTTCTTCACAAAGGACTTCGTCATATAAAGCATGGAAAAGACTTTGTGTATAATGACCAGCACGGTAACTTGTCATTGGTCACCAATCTGAGATCACTTAAAGTAATTCACATAACACTGAATTTAATCTTAACACAAGTTTTTCAGTAATGGACCTTTGTCATGATCACTGGTTAACAACCCCACTAACTGTGACGCTCTTTCTGAATGATACAAGTTGGAACAGAAGTAAGGAAAAAACTGAAAAATTTATGCGAAAACAAAATTGGGAAAAATGTGGCAAAGAATACAAAGTTGAAAATATAAGCAAGGGAAGGAAAACAAACAAGGAAGTGTGAGTTATCAGATATTTTGAAAGTAATTGATTCCTTATCATATTTGATAATTATGTGGAAACAAATAGATCAGTGAAAGTCTCCAAGCACGGTTGACGTTCAATTTGTCTAGGCATAACTGACACTTTTTATATGCTCTACGTTGTATTCTTTGCTACACTTTTTCCAATTTTGTTTTTGCGTGCATTTTTCCATTATTCTGACACCATATAATATTTATCATAATGTGAATGAAGATATCCCAATCTATCTTTTTCTAAAGAATATTTTTGAATGTCTAAAAGTGTATCCAAATTATTTTTTCTTTGACAAATTTTGCAAGATCATTTACTAGAGTATTTATCTTCCCATTTAACAAGAGATTTTCCTTTTTAAAATTGAAAGATAGGTACTTTAAACTTAGATCTTATTTTACAATTTTCTATTTGTAAAGTTTTAATATTGCCTATTGATCAAAATATTATTTTCTTCTTTCAAAGAATTCTTTTCTTTTGTCATGATTTATTTTTTCCTTTTCTATAGTTTGTAATTATTTTGTGAAAAATTATTTTTTTTCTTTCAAAAATTTGAGAGTTTCATTTTTATTTTTCAAAACCCTTTTTTAAAACTAGATTTTCATTTTCAAGAGGGGTCGAAAACAAACGAAGTGTGAGTCATCAGATATTTTGAAAGTAATTAGTTCCTTACAATGTTTGATAATTATGTGGAAACAAATAAATTAGTCAAGTCTCCAAACACTAGTGATGTTCAATTTGTCTAGACATGACTGACACTTCTTTGTTTGTTTTCAATCCTTTTTTATATATTCTACTCTGTATTCTTTGCTACACTTTTTCCAGTTTTGTTTTTGCGTACATTTTTCCATTTTTCTTTACCTTCGTCCTAATTGGTATCAATTAAGAAAAGTGTCACAGTTAGTGTGATTATTAATTAACGACAATAACAGTGGTCCATTACTAACAAATTTATCTTCAGGCTATAGTCAGTGTTATCATAGTCATTATTGATGAGGCATTGATGATTAGTTAACAATTTGAAATGACCATATAAATGTTTTCATCCTTGGAGATTTTGCTTTCAATTGCAATTTTGTGAAAATTTTTGTGCTTTTCCCTTTATTTCTGATAAAATATTATAATTTCGTATAAAATTTGTATGTAATAGATATAAAATAGTTATAACTTCAAGAAAGATAAAAATTGCAATAAATAAAAGATAAAAAGTTCATATTTTATAAAACAATTGCAACTTGTTATAAAAAGTTGTTAATTAAAGTATGAAATTCTAATTTTAAAACTTTGTGTATACATAGATTTTTTGAAATATGTATAGAAGCAAAGTTTTTTAATCGTTATTTTGAGTTAATGTATTAAGATATCACCACAATGGTTGACCTAATAATATTAGGTCACTAGTTCTTCTTAAAAGTTATAAATTTGATATAAGAGAGTGTTAATTTGTAATCAACATAGGATTATTAGTACTTTAATAGAATTATAATGATGAATTCACTCATTAAATAATAGTTATGATTCAAATCAAATATGCTCTAACAATCAAGTACTGTTACAGCAATTTTTTGATTTTCTGAGCAAATTAAAAAAAAAGAAGAGTTAATTATTAAGATGTAGAGTTATTTTTTTAATATTGTTCCGTACTACCTGCTAATATATTGTTATACAAAGATATTTCTTCCTTTGTTTTTTCTAAATTTTCTATTTAGTAATGTGTTTTGCGATAAAGTTCGAATCATAATAAATATTATTAGTAAAAGCTTATTGCCTATAATATAAAAATTGAGAACGTGAAAAATTAGAAGAAAAATCCATGCAACACACTGTTGTTACTAGAAATATCATTACAAAAATATAAAATTTGATTATTACATCATATAAAAATGTAATATAAATAAATTAATGTTTACACAACGTAATATACTTTACAGATTTTCAATCTAGAACTAAAGTTTGGAATGATGAAAAATAAGCTGGGGATAATTGTTGCATATATTAATTTGGACTTCAATTCACAAAGAAAAAACATTATTTAAACAACACGTAGTATTATATTGATTCGTAATGCTACGACTTGTATATGAATTGACTGTTAAAACAAATCCTTGCAGGCTGTTATGTACCGGACTAGCAAGCATCCCAGGTTTGATTCACAATGAAATGAATGCGAGACATTGGCTCCGTTTGTTTCTACCGCTAATATTTTTATAAAATATAAATATAAAATATTAAAATATAAAAAATAATTTATTTGTTTAATATTAAATATGAAAATTTTGATAAAATAAAATTTCTTGTTAAAAAATTTCTTTCTTTTATTATTATATACTTAGATATTATTTTTAATTATAACTATAAATAATATATTATTTCTTTATCAATATATATATCTCTACGAAAAATATTTTTTAACAAAAGAAAAAGACCATACATTGAACCTAAAGGAGAGTAGTGCATATATGCAAAGTTTTTCCCTAAATTAATATATTTCATAGATATCTCTCTTAAATATAATAATGTACAGAAATTTCGGAAATATTTGAAAAAAATGGTATATCTCTTGCGTGATTGTGCAATAGCGTGTTTGGACATTCGCATAACACCGTGCAAATATTATCGCTATATGTTTGAAACAATTTTTGTAAAGAGGCTTTCTTCTGTTGCGTACTTGCATGTAATTTAAATATATTTATTTTTTAAAATCTCAAAAAAATAAGTATGTGTAAAATTATTGACTTTATTTTTATATGTATACAGCTTGGACATCAAGGTTTCTTAGGATATATATTGAAAATTATTGACTTTATTGTATTTTTACTTAATATAAATAAAATATTCACATTTAATTTTATTTTATGAATAAGTTATATTTCATGAAATCTTATTAGAATATTTAATCATTCAAAGGGTATATTATGAAATTTGATAAGGTATGGTTGTCAAATAAAAATGGCAAAATTAAGGTTTAGAATTTAGTGACAGGTTCATGGACGGATTAAAACTAGTGACAAAATTTTCTATCACTAATTTGAAATAGCTACGATCAGTTCATGGACGGATTTGAATTTCAAGAACCAAGAATTTGTTAATATATTGATGTTAGTAACAGAAATATTCATTATTAATTTCACCTGTTGTGCATGTCTATTATCACCATTTTATGTAATTGTGATGGATGTAGTGATAGATTTTATTACTCTATTTTTAATCTATTTATCGGCGCACTATTTACTAATATTCTAATTAATGATGGATATTTACATTGTTAATAAGTTTTTTTTTAGTGCAATGACATGATGTTATTTGGCCACTCTGTTTCTTCTTGACAGTAATTAATATTTAATGTTTATTTACTATGAGACGTATTGCAATTATCATAGTCGGAGTACAAAAAATTTGCATGGTAACGTAGGTGGGGCAGAACCTGAGTCAAAGGTCTTAGCTTTATTCTCTTCATTTTACAACCGAGGATTAAAGAAAGCTTCATCATTCTGTCCTCAACGATTGGAAAAAGTTGTTTGGCCAGCATATAAGTCCACTTCTGAAGAAAACAGCGAAAGCCGAGATTTGGCCACGGCTGAGAGCAACCTTGGTCTATCTTTCGGAGTAGTGAAGTGAAAACCCACGTTAGGTAAGATCACTGACGCCGTTATTTTATTTCTCACCTAGTATCATCAAACTTTTTGAAACGCTCTGATTTCCAATCTATGACTACCTTTGCCTTTTTTGCTTCTCAGTGATCATGCGTCTGCTTCCCCCCAATTATGATTACCTGTATGATGATAAAGAAAAATCAACAATGGCGATTCTTTGGGATACGTGGAAAATACGTATGACGGTTTCACTTAGTCTCATATTACAGCTCATTCTTATTCTTCTTGGCAACCAGAGAAAAGTTTACTCCAGTAACATGCTAAAAATTGTTCTTTGGCTAGCCTATATAGCTGCAGACTCGGTTGCTACTGTCTCTCTGAGTATAATTTCTAGCAACCCAGAGGACAATATTCCATTGTGGGCTCCATTGATTCTGATGCACTTTGGAGGACGGGATACAATTACAGCTTACTCCCTGGAAGACAACAACTTATGGCATAGGCACCTTCTCCAAATAGCAGTGGCTGTTTATCTGCTTTTTAATACTTGGGAAAACGGAGCAAGCGATTTCATGGCTATGTTATTGCTTGTTGCTGGTGCCATCAAAATGGGAGAAAGGATTTGGAGCAAGTGGTATGCGAGTCGAGATCACTTGAGGGATTTCCACCTGCTGATCCTGGCCCCAACTACGTCCGATTATCAATAAAGAAAGACGATGGGCCGGTTGAGTCATTAGAAAAAAGGGCCAATAAAGAAATTTCTAATAATGAAAATTTGACAGAGTTGGACATTTTACTCTTCGCTCGGAACTTCTTTGGAAATTTCAAACCGCTTTTTGCGGACCTCTTACTTAATTTCAATGAAGTCCAAGGCAGCCAATCCTTCTTTAGGAAAAGATCTTATACTGACGCTTTCAAAGTGATAGAAGTTGAGCTTGGATTCACTTACGATTTTTTCTATACGAAGGCTGTTTTGATTCATTCTCTATGGGGCCTTGTTCTCCGTTGCGTAACTGTCTCTTGCACTCTCTTCGTATGCTGTGCTTTCTTGTCCAGCGTGAAGGTATGGTGGGATAAATCTGATGTCTATATCACTTCCCTGCTGCTGATTGGAGCTCTCGTCCTCGAGATATTAGCTGTAGTCGTTCTGCTTTATTCCGACTGGGCAGTGCCATGGCTAGGTAACTACTTCTTTCTTGTTAGCAAGGTTATAATAAATTGGGTCCAGTTCTTGAAATAAGAAAAAAAAAATTAGAAAAGGACAAAAAGAATAGAAAAATTTTATTTTAAAAAAAATTGAATCTCACGTAAATGAGTTTTATTCCTCTTATTGTTTATTTCCTTTTTATTGTAAAGAAAAATAGCAATTCATATACATATTTTTCAATAAATTCAGTCGAATATCATATATATATATGTATTATTTTGCATTAGTGGACTATTTTTATATATAATATATAATTTCTGTTCCTTTTGGAAATATCAGCTAAGCGTAATAAGCAGGTGGCTGGCCTCTTAGCAAAGAGAAAGAGATGGTCTAATAGCATGGCTCGGTACAATCTAGTAAGATTTTGCCTTAAAGATAGGTCGGCCAAGTGGAATCTCTTACAGAATTGGAGCACATAGGAATCAGTAAAGATGCATCTGTTCTACAAAGTAACGGTGGCTGTCCCTGAACAGTTAAAAAATCAAATATTTCAAGAAATTCAAGAAAAGGTTCGCCCCGATATAGATCTCCAGGACTGCAAGGATTTTTGTTCTTGTAAGGGAAATAGCGTGCTTCAAATGAAAGATTGTCAGGACATGCTCGGGTGGAGCGTTGAGACAGAATTTGACCGGAGCATTCTTCTATGGCACATAGCTACTGAACTGTGCTACGTACAATGAAGATTTCAATAGCGAGTCACCAATCAGTACTCAGTCTATTGACCAGAATGATATTCCTCCTGAAGCAATTAGCAGATTGTTGTCAGAATATATGGTGTATATTCTAGCAATGTGTCCCTTCATGTTGCCAGATGATATTTTTGGGCAAAGAAGTTTGAGGGACACTTGCACTGGGGCAACTCAATTCTTCAAGGAAGTTGGCCCTATATTAAATCAGAAAGAAGCTTGCAATAAGCTGTATGAAGTGTGCACCAACATGGATCCATCAATGATTAGAAATGATCAATCCAAATCAGTTTTGTTTGATGGGTGCCGGCTGGCTAAGGATTAGCAATCTCTTGAATCAAAGCCAGCATGGAATAGAGCAGAGAAGTGGGAATTAATTAGCCGTGTGTGGATAGAAATTCTGTGTTATGCAGCAAGCCATTCTGTATGGACAGGTCATGCTCGACAATTGAGGGGAGGAGGCGAGCTACTCACTCGCGTCTGGCACAGTTTGGCATTACTGAACGTCTTGAGGTTTCCGAAAGCAATGCTACAGTGTAGTTGATTGTTCAATGATACAGGCGTAGTCTTGTGTTATTCATTGGTATTTACGTGTGATTTGCTGGACTGTTTTTCCTTCTTTTGTGTGTTTTGAATGATCGTTTAAATGTCTTTGTAGGGGGCAAAAAAAATTGTATGCACAGTCTCTCATCCTCTCTAGATTTTAGGGATAGATGAAGTCAGTGAACTTATGTTGAATATCAGGTGGTAGTTTAATGTTTTGTTTAAAAGCCTGTAAAATTTGTGAAAATTTTCTTATTGTAGTCCTACTTTGAGATTTATCTCAAACCAAGACAATATCTTATTTAAAGGTCTCAAAATGGATTGAATTTAATAGGTTTGATTGGTACTAATATATAATATTGCTTGACTTATGTTAAAACTGATATGAAAAACGATAATAGTAATTCAACTTGATAAGGGATTAAGACGAGTTAATCTAACTTAGTAAAGTACTGGAATTAGTAAGTATTAACTTGTCCAATTATTATATTAGTCCATTAGTCTAATACTAATAATAAGTAATAAATAATTAATTATATATTTAATTTTTATATATATTAAAATAATAATTTTGATATACTAAAATTATACTTTAATGTATATGATATTAAAATTATATATGTGAGTAATATTAAATAATTTTTAATATTAAAACTAAAAAATTATATATTTAATATTATCAATATATATTATATAATTTTATCAAAATAAATAATTATAATAAAATTTGAATTAGAACTTTTATATTAAAATTTTAAATTATTTAAAAAATTTAAATAAATAATTTTGATATTAATTCTAAATATATTATATACATATAATATAATTAATACATTATTATTTATTTATTATTATTATATATGAATTATTATAATTATTTTTGTTAATATATTTATTTATATATATTTAATAATATATAAATTATTAAATATATTTATTTATATATATATTACTTTGGATTTAATCAATATATATTTAATAATATATATTTATTTTCATATATACTATATATGACTTACTGATATTAGTATGTCACAATCGAAATCCCAAGTACCACTAACTAATGCCATTACCTAATTGTTCATATTTTGTTGTTTTTAGTCCACCCATAGTACCTTTCTAGCATATTGGAAAATGGCTCCGAAAAGGAAAAAGGTGAACTAACTTACACCTTTTTATCACAACTTCAATGTATTAGCAAAATACTTTGGACTTCGACGCATCACACATGACGAAAAGTAATAGCTCTTTAATGTTTTCTCATTAAGTGACGGCTCTTTTCTTTAGCCGTTCCTTGCTTCGTGGCTATTTTGATTTTTTACTAATATTTTATATATTTTAAATCATTATAAATACTTATTTCAATTAAATTTAATTTACATAATAAATATTCATTCTTTCTTTCTTCAATCTCATTCTTATAATTTTTATAATTATGATACATTTTCATTTCTCTACAAGTGTTGAAGATTAGAGATGGAGATGGTGTATGAAGTTTTAAAGTATTGAAATTTTCACTTCAAAGGAAAATAGTGGTGACATTCTTCAACTCTTTCTATTCTCTCTCTCTCTCTCTCTCTCTCTCTCTCTCTATATATATATATATATATATATATATATGAATGCTTATAGCTATGCAAGAGGACATAATGGTGTTGACATGTATTTTAATGTGCATTGAAATTGAATTATGATTGCATTGAATAGAACTTAAGCTCTAGTATTTAAATTATGTTGTGAATCATGTCACAAATGACATTAAAGCTGAGAAATGTGATAAGGGTAATGTTGTGAATACCGAATAGAAAATTTTGGTGAAATGCTTATTGAAGGTATAAGGTAGGCCTTGAAGGAATAAGGATAGAAAGCTTATGGTAGGAGACTAAAGGTGTATAAATATATTTTATGTATTACTTATTGTTTCAAATGACATGTGACCTTAAGTATAGTTAGTCATGAGTATTCTTATATAATACATTGAAAATGAAATAATTATGTGTTAATCTTATTGTTATTGGCTCTTAAATACTAATATGCTTAAATGTGATATAAATTGTCAAATGAGGATAGTTCGATATGTAAGCTATTAGAAATTATTATTTTTATAAATTATTCACTCACTAAACTCTAAATTCATTCCTCCGTGATTTATTTTATAAATTCTCAAGTTGAACCTTTATATCTACCTTCTGAAAACTAAATTTCATGGAAGCCCATTGGTGGTAGTATCATAACACAAAATCTTGCACATAGTATATTTTAGGCCTTTTTTTTGTTATAGATTTGGATAGAAAAGATATTTAAATTAATTTTTCATAAGTTAGTTAGACTTACTTATTCTCATACTAGGAGGATTATAAGTATATTTAACTTCCTTATCTTTTGTAGAAACCTCAATAATTTTCAATGAATGTTTTCTTTTCAAAATACCATTTTCTTTTGCATATGCACAATACTTGTTAATCAAGATCAAACGAAATAATTAGAAATAGATTGATAGAAATTGAAAAATAGGTTCTATACTAATTATAATTGAGTTAAGGTCATGACATGTAAGATTACTTAAAAAATTATATGATTTCATGTTTTAATCTTAATCTATCAATATAAGATCTAATAAATTTTTCTTAAAAAAATAAAATATTAAAAAAATTATAAATTTCCCAATTTAACCATCCTTTTGCTATAGAGGGCTTGGCCACTGAATGCATTTATGGTTAGAAAAGAATGCTAGATTTTTAAATAGATATATCAATGATTTAAATAAAATTCTGTGATTTTTCTATAATCTTTTCCAATGTTTTACCGTTAATGTGTAATTCGTTTTTTTTTTTTTTTTTGAACTTTAATTTCTAGGAGATCTCCACGCTTAGAATCATGGGAAATGAACTAAAAGCTTTCCCATAGCTTAAATGCTCGTGGAAAAGTTGTGTTTTTAATATTTTATTAAAAATTTTCTCTATTTTTCTTCATTTTTTACAGTATTATTGCTGACAAATATTTTAAAAAATAAATTTTTATATTTAAAAGTTGTTTGAACTATTGTAAAAGAATTTAAATGAATCAAAATAACGTTTAATTATTTTGAAACAAAAAATCTTTTAATAAAAATGAATATTAAAGAAATATAACAACATACAAATTTGCAAGTGAAAGAATGCCTCCAAATTAATCATCCTTTGTGTCTCAATCTTTCCCATCTTCATTACCCTCCTTATGTTCCTTAGCTTCCTCTTCTTCCTTCTCACCTCTTGGAAATCATTGTATTGAGCATCTTCAAAAATAATATATCTATTTACTAACTCTCCAAGAGGGAAATTATCTTCAATATCATTCACATAAGAAGGTTCTTCATCTTAGTATATGATCTCTAACCAAAAAGGAACCATCAGATATGCGCCTTGGTTTTGCCATGACCACAACCCAACCATTCAAACTTGTATAGCATGTTGTGCAAATATGAAAAGTTCATACTTCCCATAACTTTTACTAGGGATGCACCTTTGTGCCCTAACTATGACAAGATCAAATTATTCACGAGAAAACAAAACTATTTCTTCAAGGGGTCTTCTAAGGTATTTTAATTGAATAACTTTCTTTTCTCACATATTTTAATTAAATAACTTTCTTTTAACATTCCATTAGAAATCATCACTTGAATTAACATTACATGTACCCCTAACATTCTCCCCCTAATTGAATTTTTTCCCCTTTCACCCCATGATTGTGTGTGAAATATATATCCATTGATAAATTAAATAGGTTGTTATGTTTTCACATTCATCAAAAGATCCCTGTGCTAGATCAAGTAAGAGTTGTCAGGTTAGTATATATTGTTTAATGTGAATTTATAATCAACTCTCTTCATCATTTTAGTGAAGAAATTAAGTTTAAGTCTAGGTTTAAGTATAATATTATTTTATATTTGTCTATGTAGATTTTGAGATCAAAGGGAAGGTTCATGTAGTTCTATTAAAATTTAAGAAAGGTCAATATATTTTCTCTAAAAAAATGCCCAAGATAAAATCAGCATACCTTAACAATATGTATCTCTACTGATCATTAAACAAGCCAAAATTGCATTCTTGAGCATAATCCCAAATACATATACATATATGTTTAACAAATATAGATTGTAGGATAATAACAAGAAAAAAAAATACAGCTAATTTCTAGATGTATCCACTTAAAAAAAATTAAAATAATTCATACTCCATTCAAACAAAATAAATCCACCAGTAAATATTGAATATATACATAATAATTCAACAATAAAGTTGGTATATCTAAAACTAATTCAATAATGTCATATTAACTGTAAAATTGATATAACATTCAGTAATAAAACTAATTCCTTAAGATTAAAAGCATTATGATAATAGAGAAAACCAAATTCTTATTTAAACCAGCACCAACCTCATTTTCAAAAGAAATTGAAGATGCGAGAAAGATTATTTTGTTTCCATGCAAAACACCCTATGCACGGTTGGACTGAAGGCAATGCAGCAATAACCCTTTGAATTTGTGGAACATGATTCCCTCCATTTTCGAAAGAAAGCGAGGCTGTGAATTTAACAGAAAAGAGGTAGTTATGTAACTATTTTTATATCTTTGTTATACCACATATTTTGTTTATGGTACTTGAATAATTATAGTTTACTTTCGCTTATTCTTATATTAATTTTGATTTTGATAATATATTCTATTCCAATTTGTGTTCCCATAAATACAGCTAGTAATTGTAATAATCAAGGCATGAACTGCGTGGACACCGGAAAAATATGGTCTAATAGCATGGCTCAGTTCAATCTAATCAAAATATGCCTTGATCAAAAGCTCACTACAACATTTTTAGCTTAAAACAATATTAAATTTGGCAATAATTAAAAACTGTTGCTTAAAGATTAAATAAGCAACAATTTTGATGGTGTTGCCGTTTAATTTTGTTTTAAGCAACACATACATTAAAAAACTATTGCCTAATATAAAATAAGCAATGCTTTGTAATTATTGCCAAATAAAATTGTTATCTAATATAAAATAGGTAACACTTAATTGATTATTGCCAAATTATAATTTATTCAACACAAATTCTATTGCTTATTATAGATTAGAGAACACAACTTTTTTTGTTGCTTTTATCTATTAATAGGTAACATCTAATTTATGTTATTTTTATAAAGTATTTTATATAATAAATATTTCTTACATATTAAAAATAACATTTTTATATTGAATAAATTAACTTATTTTCCTTTTTAAACTTAAAAAATTATACTTTCCTTTTTTAAGTTTATTTTTCTAAGATTTAATTTATGTAATAAAATCATATTTTTTACTTTCTTTTATTTCATTTTTACACTATTTTATATGTGTGAAGTATTTTGAAATCTAACACTAATTTTATTTTTTAAACTCTATATTATAAAACAGGGAAAAATTAGACTAGTACCAATTGCAGTAATTTATTGCAGTGAGATATGCCAAGCGAACTTCTTCTCATTTAAATGCACTCGCCAAGCACAATTTACCAAAATAGTCATAAGTCCAAACGACATACTTGAAGTGCGTTTCGTGAAAAACAAAGGCACAAAAATAGAAATAGAGGAATCTCATTCCATCACTGTGCAACTATAGTCAAACAAATCTAATATAAATTAGAAATAAAAGATTAAAAATTTATAAAATTAAAATTTGGTGTTACTATTTCGAAATGAAACAATAACATGTTATTGTCTAGATAACATATAGTAACATATTATTATCTATTTATTTAAAGTTTTTGCATGGTGCTACTTTTTGGAACAAAGTAATAACATGTTATTGTCTAAAGAACAAACAGTAACATGCTATTATCTATTTATTTAGGATTTTTGCTTAGTGTTACTAGTTTAGAATGAAACAATAACATGCTAGTATTTGACAATTTGGTTATTAATTAGACATGCTATTATCTATTTATTTGAAATTTTTGCTTAGTATTACTGTTTTAGAATAAAACTGCAACATGCTATTATTTGGCAGTTTGGTTGTTAATTAGACTTAGAAGGAAATAGTAACATGTAACTATCTAGAGAATAGTTAGTAACATGGTATTATTTAGCAATTTGATTATTATTAGACTTGATTTATCTATTTATTTTAAATTTTTAATTACTGTTACTGTTTCGAAATGAAATAATAACATGTTACTATCTAGAGAATAAATAGTAATATACTATTATCCATTTATTTAAAATTTTTAGTTACTATTTTAGAATGAAATAGTAACATATTATTATCTATTACTATTTATAGAATGAAATAGTAACATATTATTATCTATTACTATTTAGAGAATAGACAGTAACATGCTATTATTTGGTAATTCGATTGTTAATTAAACTTAATTTATCCATTTATTTAGGATTTTTGCTTGGTGTTATTATTTTGGAACAAAATAATAAAATTCACTTCTTTAGCAGTTTGATTATTAATTAGGCTTGGAATGAAATAGTAATATATTACTATCTAGATAACAAATAATAATATGTTATTATTTGATAATTTGATTATTAATTAAACTTGATTTATCCATTTATTTAGAGTTTTTTATTAGTGTTACTATTTTAGAATAAAACAGTAACATATTACTGTCTAAAGAATAAATAGTAACATACTATTATCTATTTATTTATAATTTTTTATTAGTATTATTATTTTGGAACAAAACAGTAGCATCCTCTTCTTTGATAATTTAGTTGTTAATTAGGCTTGGAACAAAATAATAACATGTTGCTATCTAGAGAACAGATAGTAACATTCTATTATTTGACAATTTAATTATCAATTAGGCTTGATTTATCTATTTATTTAAATTTTTTTTATTAGTATTACTGTTTTAGAATGAAACAGTAATATATTACTATTTAGAAAATAAATAGTAATATAATATTATCCATTTATTTAGAATTTTTGTTTGGTGATACTATTTTAAAATGAAATAGTAACATCCTCTTCCTTAATAATTTAGTTGTTAATTAGACTTATAATAAAATAGTAACATGTTACTATTTAGAGACATGTTACTATTTAGAGAACAAACGGTAACATGTTATTATTTGATAATTTGATTGTTAATTAGACTTAATTTATTCATTTATTTAGAGTTTTTTTATTAGTATTACTATTTTGGAATGAAATAGTAATATGTTATTATTTGATTTACAAATAGTAATGTATTATTCTTTAGTAGTTTTATTTATTAAGAAAATTATTATGACATTACTAAACACCAAAAGAGTTAAGGAGCAAAAGTTTAATATGAGATTTGAATAAATTTGAATTGATAAAAATAAGATCAAAGTTAAAAAAATAACAAAAAATGAAGAAAAATTAAGAAAAATCATTGAAAAAGACCTTTTTTTGCCAAACCAAAGTAGGCAAAATGCCTTTAGCTTTTTGTTACCATATAGATCTCAAAAAGTTACATGAAATCAAAAAATAAAATTTACTTAAAATGGATAACCGAGTATAAAGTTATGGTTATTCAAAGTTTTAAACTTAATTTACATATTTTTAACTAGGTGGACTTCGTCAAACCCACATTTTCTTGTTTTTTGTTGAAAGATCATATGAAGACGATTAAAAATGAGAGGTCATATGTAAAAATTAGTTAACTAATGATAGATTTATGACTTTTTAAAATTTCGAATTCACGATAACATTCTCACATTTAAAAAAGGGTAATTTTGATATATAACATTTATAAATCATAAAATTGAAACTTATTTGGAAAAAAGTCTGGTGCTACCACCTCTTTGAAATAAAATTCACAAAGTGGCACCTCATTATAATTTACTGTATAAAATAAAGATATATTTCACAAAAATACAAATTTAATTTTTACTTTCCTTAGAATTTATAAAAATAATAAAATATTAATTCAATAGAAACCAAGAACTAAGTGGCATCTTCCACACTTCTTTGATGTTTAGTTTCTTCGAATCATGCTTCGACTCTTTAACACTTTGTCATCAACACACAACTATTTAGTTACCAGTAGATCAGCATCTTAGTAACAACACACACGTCTTTGCCACTTATTGTCGATCCTAACTTTGACTCCAAGTCCAAAAGTGATGCATGCCCTAAGACCCAATTAGTTCACAAGCTAAATGTACCCCAAATTCCTCCTTTTGAAAAGAGAGCACATTTTAGCAATTCTATTGTTAAATTCAAAGAAGAATATGAAGAACAAGGTAAGGAAGTACTAAAGGATGAGTGAAAATATATTCATTAGATTTCCTATTGTTCATCATTCTTTGTATGTTATTAAATCTATTTTTTAAATGATAATTACTTGGTCAAATTATTTCTACCTTATGTGAAATTTCAATAACATTTATTTGAATTTGTCTATTGATTAAGATTTGAATTAGGTGTTAACTTAGTTTCAATTGCAGATAAGCTATTTGATAAATTACATTAAACATGATCTTGGCTAATAAAATCAAGTACAATGGATTTATGGTATTTTCCTTCATAGTAGTTTGTGAGAGAATTAATGGAATTGGAATTCTATGCATTCGTTGTACATGTTTAATCGGTGAATATACTTGTGAATGCGTGTCTAACATTTAAATGGAGTTTACTATGTTATAGACATAAACATTTGATTTATTTTTAAGAAAAGATAAAATTTAATTTAATTTTTTGCCTTGATTTTTCTTGTCTCCAATAATCTATTAGGCAATAATAGAAATGTTAGTATGCACATGAAGATAACTAATTAATAATTGAAAACATGTTAAGTTTTATTTGAAGAAGTAGGTATGCAATCTATCTATTTGATTATTTGCCTAAGTGAATTGCTAAAGTTGCATATACAAGAATATGTATTTCTGACAAGCCAACGCAAAAGGAAGTATTGAATACGTTATAGTTCTAGGTCAAATATGTATGTGCCTAAGGATTTTTCATGGTTGTGCATTTGATTGTTGAGTTTCATAATATAGCATCAAACATTGCTTTTATCCACCTATATAAAATGTAAATGAATATTTGACTTTCCTTTTTATAGAACTTTAGTTTAAGGTGAAGTGCTCCAACTATGGCACCAAGTTTAACCTACACAGGGTTATAAAAACCCCAATAATAATCATTCTAACTTTTTTATGATTTTATAAATTTTATTTTATTTTTTATGATTATTTATTATTTGATTTTGTCATTTGTGCAAGAATAATTCATTTAACCTTTGTCTAGCCTTTGTGTGTGTTACTACAGAATAGTTCTCTATAAGAAGTTTATGCATTAACTTATTGTTTTTTCCCTTTTATTTTTTGAGTGGTGCAAAGTGTATATTAACTTCTACATACAAGAGATAATGATAAATTGCCTATGCACTTTGCTTTCATTTCTTACCATTATTTTATCAAAGAGACAAAGGTTTTACTTCCATTATCATTAATTTGAATTTTCTGTTTGGTGTTAATCTCAATGTTGGAACCACATTATTATAATAGTGTTTTCAACATAATACTTTATGATTATAAGTTATCACATAATGTCAATTATGCTCATATTGTGTTAATTGTTGTTATTTTGGTTATTGCAATAGACTCCCACTAAAGATTCTAAAGAAGAAAAACTTTGAACTAAGATATGTCAAAGTCCGTTTTACACTTAATCAAAACTTAATATGTTATCTGGTTGAACTTGAGAAGGAACTAATGAGAGAACTTTTTACTCTACAAGGTTTATGTTTTACTTTTTGATGTATTTTTCCAGAATAAAAAACATTTACTATATATTAAGAATAAAATTGTTTTCTAATCATTTGTTTGGGCTTACCAAGGGAAAATGCTATAGGGATCTCAAATCCATTGGTTATGGTAGTGGAAGTAGCCTAGTTGGTAATAGTGGTTCTAGTGGAAGAAGGTGATACAATGGTAGAGTTAGTAGTGAGACATCTATAGGGAGGACACATGGTGAGAGTGGTGGCTAGAAGTTGTATATAAAATGGTTTAGGAGTTTTCAAAGCCTTAAGTTCTTGAAACTCCTTTTATAACCTCCTATTTTCCTTTTAGTTCTAACAACATAAAATACACTTTTGTTATAACTTCCGTGATCTTACAAGTCTAATTGCAATATAGGATAAAACAAAAGGCAAAACAATTTCGATAATGGAAAGCTTATAGAGAAAAGGAGTTGTATAGAGATTAAAAGAGAATTTTTTTAATTAATTTTGAAATCATGTATAAATGATTTAGAATTTCGCATATGGGTTTTTGTTTTAGTCATTTTCTTTTACTTGTTAAAAGAAATCTTATGTGAGCTTTCTAATATAATCCTAAGGGACCCACTCAACTATTCTTTTTTTATATATAGCCATAGGGGAAGGGTTAGACTAGATGTAATTTTAAGCTCTTATATTTGACAATTTGATAATAGACTTAGGTCAACCCCATCCCTATATATTGTCATATAACTTTTCCTTTTTTTGGATAATTTGGCTCTCTTTTTCCTATTATGATTACAAACAATTAGATGATAGCTTTTACAAAACTTGGGTATTGGCAATGACATGCTTGTTACAACCATTTTAGCCTTCTGATTAACTAGAGGCTGCATCTTTTGAAGCTATAATTCTATAAAACCACAAGAAGTGGCCAAGTTCTAGTGTGGATAGTACATATTTTTATGGTAGCTCTTGTTTTAATTTTTGGATGGTTCTAGACTCTATTTTTGGCTTCTATTGCACATATCTTTGATTTGTACAAGCTAGGGCTTTTAGTTCACATCTTTTGTAGTTTGTTGCTATCTTGTTTCTAAGGTGTTGTCAAGTAGTGGTTCTTATTCCTTAACTTCCATGTGCAAGAGTGTCTACTAAGCACTTTTTTTAAGTGTCTCTAACACAACTTTAGACTTAAGTTATAGCTTCGCTCATGTCTATTTCCAAACGTAGGTTTAGCTAAAACACACTTGAAAGGAAAAAGCATGCAAGTATAATGTTCCCAAAATATTTAATAATCGTTGAAAAGGATTTTTATTTTGGAAAATTAGCCTTAATTATATGCATTATATATAATTGTGTATGGATTGAGTATTTAGTTTGTAGATACTAGATAAAGTAATTATGTTAGATTGATAGCATGCCTTTATCATTATGGCATATTATTTGCTAATTAACAAAGCCAAAAACCATGCTTTGTTATGTGCTTAGCTTGTCACCACATTCAAAAATGACATTGTAATTGTAAATATTCTCAAATCTAATGTAACAAAAGGTAGTTTTTTGCTATTGTTTATTCCAATCAATTCTTTTTTTATACTATCTTAAAAAAAAGTAGTGAATTATGCTATATAGTCTAGATTATCCTCATCGTAGAATTTGATCCTTTTTAGCAACAACATTTTTAAGAGATTCTTTTACCTTCACTATATTTTAGGAAAATAAATGATGTGTAGATGATTTTAATTGTGTTTTTTTATAATATATTATACTTGTTGATTATTAATTTTAATTTTATAACTTATAGCAAGGAAGAATTTATGATAGAGATGATTTGGAAAAAATTTATGATCTAGATGCTAAGGATATCTAAGTTTCTTCATGCTATTGATGTATAAAACTTTATAGGAAAATTCTTGTCTTTTGAATCTCTATTATATGAATTTCTTGACTTGAATTAATGAATAAATAGATATCTTTATTAAAAATTTGTTATTATTTTAAATTCTAATATGTTCTTATATTGAAATTTTGATTAAAAATTTATGATAAGTGAAACATTAATGTTTCAATTAATGCATATTATCATTATTTAAAATAAATAAATTAAAAAAATTAAATACATTAATGTTCAAAAGCAACAATTACATTACATTGACAAATAAAGCTAAAATTGTTATCTAAATATAATTATATAGTCAAAATATGTTGCTAAAGATAAAGTCATTGCTTATTTTTTATAGGCAATGGTTAGAAATTATTGCTTAATATGAAAATAAAATTATTGCGTATAATGAGGAATAAATAATAGTTAAAAAACATTGTAAAAATGGAGCTAATGCATTGCCTAAATTGTGAAATAGTAAAAAATCATTGTTAAATGAGAAGGTAAAATTGTTGCCTATACTCTAGAATAAGCAACATTTAAAAACCATTGCTATAGCAAAAGGTGAAAACTATTGCCTAGAATACAAGAATAGGCAAGGGTTTTAAAAAAATTTTGCTGAAAGTTAAAAAAATGATTGCCTAAAAAGATAGGCAATGCTCAATAACATAACACTTGAAAAATATTACCTATTCTTTAGGCAACACCTTTTAAACTTTAGGCAACAATTTATTGTTATTGTCATAGGCTAGAAATGTTGTAGTGGCTACACAAGTACTCATGTTGCTTCCAGAATAATATCATTTATAAATTATTTGAGATGCATTGCTACACAAAAACAGAAAATATCAATTATAGGTTAAAAGATCTAATTTTTCAAGAATTTCAGAAGAAGCTTAGCAATCTTGGTGATCTCAAGTGCTCCAAGCAGTTTTGTGTTTGTAAAGGAAACTGAGTGCTTGAAAAGGAAGAATACAAAGGTGAACTTGAGAAGAACATTGGTAAAGCAGAATTTGACCAAAGCATTCTTCTATGGCACAAAACTACTGACCTTTGTCACTATGAAGATTTCAGCAATGAACAATAACATGGACAACAATCTTGGTTCAAGTAACTAAGATTCCAAAATGAACCAAAGAGCACAGACAACAATCATAGTCCAGGTAACGAAGCTTTCAACAATGAACATGACAGTACAAACGACAATCTTAGTCTTTAGTGAGCGAGCATATTATTATCAACTTATATGGTGTACCTTCTGGCGATGTGAGCTGGAGGAACACCTGTGCTAGGGCAACTGAGTTGTTCAAGGAAATTGGTCCTATATCAAATGAAAATGAAGCTTGCAAAATGTTACTTGAAGTGTAAACTGAAATTTCTCCATCAGAAGTGAAGGGAGATAGATGCAAGTTTGTTTTGTTCGATGGGTGCCGGTTGGCAAAGCAGCTCAAATCACTTGAGACAAAGCCAGGATGAGATAGAGCAATGAAATGGTAGCTGATTAGCCGTGTGGATAGAAATGCTATCTAAGATAGCAGCAAGTAAGTATAAATGGACCAATCATACTCAGCCATTAAGGCAAAGAGGAGAGCTCTCACTCATGTCTGGCTCCTCATGGCACATCTGGGCATTACTGAACGGTTTTAGGTTTCTCAAGGCCATGCTAAGGCCAAGTTGGTGTGATATATATGGAAAATATTATTTCCACAATTATCATTCATAGTACTTTGCAACAAAAGCTTCAAGTTCATTCATCTTAAAGTGCAATGTTTCTCTTGCAAAGATCTAGATACAAATATAAGCATTTTGGGAGAAGCCAATAGAGCAAAGCCAACCACTTGACTATTTCAGTCTTTCGGTTGTCATTGGTACTGGTTTTTGCTTATGTCTAGATTTGTGTTGTTCTAGTTATTTGCGTTTTGCAGATTGTTCTGTCCAGATATATCCTCTGTTATACACTGAAGTATCTTCTTAACTTAATGAAAAAAAATAGTTCTGTCCTAAGAAAAAAGACACTATCATTCATAATCATTCTTTCAATTGTACATCAGGTGATGCAATTAAGGTCTAATTAGGCTTATCCATTTTAAAAGTCAATCAATGTTGTTTGACTTAAATTGTGATATGTAACTGTACACAAAAAAACTAATTGCGAATAATAACCATTGAAGTAGGTGACTAAATTGATGTGGTTGTATATTATCGACTAGTTTGTTTCACGCCTACTCTCTGTTTGTCCCGTTAATATTCATGAATGATTGATGAAAATATCTCAATCACTAATGAATATTAAAATTATAGGTGTGAATTGCAATCTAACAAATAAAATTATTGGACAATATTCCAAATATTCATTTTTTTCCCCTTGAAGACAAATGGTGTTGGGGAAATTATGAAATGAAGGAATTGGATATCATATCACTATCAGCCAGAACGAAATAAAACAATCGATTTTCACGGAGGAAAATACCAAGCACACATTTTTTTTTTTTAATAATGGCAGTATTCACAGTATTGGTGTCCATAGCACAACCATTATTGAACACAAAAACAAAGAGACAAGACAATCTAAATAACCTAAAGACCAACAAAGAGATACTTGGACTCAAGACATAATGTATATATTACTTGTCCTGAGTACATGAAAATATAAGCGCGCACACACATATATATACATAATGTCTTATTGAACACATACATACACACAAAATTAAGCATGCCTTTGCCGATTGAATTTTTTTTCTAATAAAGCTAATACATCTCTAATGAACAATACAGTAAATCTGATAGCACCATCCAGAAGCACTATTTCTTTCTGGCTTTTCATGGCCTACCACATCAAAACCTTCAGAGTTAAGCAAGTGATGAAAAGATGAAGAAAACAAGGAATAGGGAAATAACATCACCTGATATGACAGAAATCTAAACTTGGTTCAATTGAGTTTTGCTATCAGGTGATCAATAATTGATAACTGGGGGAATACGTGATGTGTCGCATGGAATTTTCTGACGTGTTTTTCAACTTAGGTTGTTGGAGAGCCTACAAATGCCACAGCCTGTCTGGGAATTTTAGTTGTAGACAAGACCTGATTTCCAAGTCCTTGAGCTTCTGCATTGTTTGTTCCTCTATATTCCAATTCTTAAGGCCACTGAGCTTCCAAATTTTCAATACTAGCTATTGTGGGAACCTTACCTTAGAGCAAACCATGCTTTCTCCTGTGTAGGTATCAGAGAATAAACCGAGAGATCTTAGGTTGGAGAGCTTCTCTAGCAGTGGCATCAGATCACGTCGTAATCCAGAGGCTGACAAGGTAAAATCAGAGAGATGATTTAGAAAATTTGATGGAAGTAATTCATTCTCTAACCTTCCAGACAGATACATACTAGAAAGATCCTGGAGCCCACAAAAATCCCCCAAGTCCAGGTCCTGTGGTTCACTTATGACATCAGCAGACCGAAACCTTAAAGATTGAAGGTGCTAAAGGTTCGAAATCCTCTGTACCAAATCTCTTTATTGATCTGGGCTCGATTGGAATAGCAATTCCAATTTTCTAAGGCTCATCAACACAGTTTTTAAGAGAACTGTTTTCCTCCAAGAATCACCCATAGTGTTTACATGTTATCAAAGGATCTAGTTTTTGATTGAGGCACGCACAAACCTACTCTGATGTGTTTGGTTCAGATATAGATGTCGCAACTTTTGCAATTTCCATTTTGTGTTGGCAAGAGAGTGAACACATGTATGCCTCAAATCCAGAGTTTACAGAGGGGTCTCTTCTATAATAAGTCCAACTTAAGCCTAGATACCTCAGTTCAATCAATTTGCATGTAGCCTTAGGCAACTGAGGTTTGAATACACGCTCAAGATCAAGGACATGCAGCTTCCTAGTAGAAGAATTTTAATATTTTATCGTTGCACTGATTCATGGCCAAGAGGTCTCCAACTATTGTTTTCTTTGAAACTATAATGGATGCTTGATTTTATTTGCATTTTTTCTTCTTCTTCTTTCCTTTTTTTTTAAGCGAGGGATTGCCCCTTTGTTATCATCTATTAATTAGAATTTTACCCACCAATTCTGAAATTCTATACCCAACTGTGGAAATTATAGTCCTTGTGGTGGTATACTTCCTATACAATTAAAAGGTTAAATACAAGTAGCTAAACACAATCAGAAAGAGTTCTTCCAAGTTTCCCAGTCTAGATTCATATCAAACAACCGATAACTATTCATACTATCAGATAAATCTCAAAGCAAACTTATGTTTAATTTAGAAAGGATTAACTCATAATCAATCTCTAATTAATATTATTTGGACGAACATAGAGCATAAAATACAGTTGTGCAAGACATACACACACTAATATTATACAACTATATCTATTGACTAAAATTAATCCCAGAATCACAATTTATACCATCATTTTAAATTAAAAACAAATTGAAACCACCTAATTTAAAACAAGCATGGCTGGTTCAGCTAAAATGATACCACGTATGTAGTTTTCAAATGAATGATATGTCATTGAACAATTAGCTTGGCTCTAGAATGGTCTTGAGAAACCTGAAACTGTTTAGTTATGCCAAGATGCGCCATGAGCAACCAGACATGAGTGAGTAGCTCTCCTCCTCGCCTTAATTGCTGAGCATGATCTGTCCATCGACATTGATTTGCAGCATACGATAGCATTTCAATCCACACACAACTTATTAATTTCCACTTCTTTTCGTTATCCCATTGTAGCGATTCCAAATTTTTCGCCAAACGACAACCATCGAATAAAACCGACTTACATCTATCTCCTTTCACTTCCAATGGATCAATGTCAGTGCACACTTCATACAACCTTTTGCAAGCTTCTTTCTTTTTTGACGTAGGGCCGAATTCCTCAAAGAATTCAGTTGCCTCAGCACCTGTGTTCCTCTATCTTATTTGGCCAATACCACTTGGCAACATGAAAGGGCACATCACTAGAATATACACCATATAATTTGACAACAATATGCTCGATTGCCAATCACTAAGATGGTTGTCTATTCTGTTTGGCTCATTATCGAAATCTTTATAGTAACAAAGATCAGTTGCTATGTGCCACAAAAGAATACTCTGGTCAAATTCTACCTTGCTAATGCTCCAATCAAGTTTGCCCAAGCAATTGTGCTTATCCTTCATAAGCACCCAATCTCCCTTGTAAGAGCGGAAGTTCTTACAGTCCTTCAGATTTGAAGCCTTGAGACTGTCTAGCTTTTTCTCGAATTCTTGAAAGATCACCATTTTTAACTCATCACGGACATTCACTTCTTCTTTCAATCGATGCATCTTATATGATTTATATATGTTTAAATTCCGGATGAAATTCCACTTGGTTGGCCTAAAATTGAGGCAAAACTCTACAAGATTGTACTGAGCCATAGTGTTGGACCATCTTTTTCTCGTTGCTACGAAGCCCACTTGCCACCTGATAGGAACACAAGTTATATATATGAACTATGTTATCACAAAATGGATTTGACATTAAAGAAAATTAGAATTGTGAAACTAAGTTTAATTATATCAATCATTGAAACAGGATTAAGTGAATGAATGACCAAGGCATATAACAAGTAATGGAGAAATTCTCATATACTCTAGTTATATTACATGTCAACTTTAGTCATGATCAATAAATGAAGGACATTTATTAGTTTTATAAAATCCAACACATTAAAAATAAGATTTTTCAATTTCTAATATCTTGAAAATCATAAAAGTTGATAAATGTCCTTTATTTATTAATCACAATTAAAGCCATGTGGTATAATTTGAGTATATAAAAATTTCTCAATCATTAAAATTTGACAAACATATGAAAATTTAAGAAACATATGAAAGGTAAGTTGAAGAGACACATCAGAAATAGAGCTCAATGTCTTAAGAAGATAAAGATTCATGATTTTTTTTTAAGGATTTTGGTACTGTTCCTATATAAAGAGTACAATGTAAAATTTTTGAGAAATGCTTCAAACGTTGAACATTAGAGTGAAGTATTGACACCACAATAAAAGTTACACTCTTACACTAAATTTAAGCTATCAATTCTCATTTCATCCAATGATTATACACAATTCAATTTAATAATGCAATCAAAATTTAATGACAAGAGAAAATAAAGAAGTTAACTCATTTAATTATTTTTCTTATAATATTTCCTTCTTAGTAATAGTAATTAAAGTGTGACAAAAATTATAAAAATATGTCTAATGAATCTTTAAAAATATGAAATAAAAAATGATAATTTAAGCAAACTAATTTGCATAAAAATAATAAACGAAAAATATATTTATGACCGTCACAAAGCAAAACTAATTTTTACTCCTTATCCAAAATCCAATTAATTAGTCATACTTGAATTTTTTGTATATGCCATTATCTATAATATTTCTTTTCTAAATGTAAAAAAACATTGAGATGTAGTTTATTATTTATTAGATATTTTCCTAGTTTTGCCTTTTTAAAAAAAATAGAAATGTTAATATTTTTTTTATCCAACATGTTAACTTTGTTATAAAATTTTTAAAACCAAAATAAAAAAGTCAAAAAAATAATTTTAAATGCTTAAAGAAAAGTTTTCCTATTGAATTTGATTTTGTTTTACAATAAAATTCCTCAAGTAGCCTTCCATTTCATTGATACCTTATATATAAATTAATAATTAGTAAATTTTAATATTTTATCATATTATAATATGTTTGGAAAATATTTTTTTCATTTTGACTAGAATGTGTTTTATTCAAAAAATATTATTATAGCATCAAGTGAAAAAAAAAAAGAAAAAATTTGCATCTTTATTTAGACGGATGAAGAGAAAACATAAAAAAAATTAGGGAGAAAAAAAGGATTAAAAGTAATTGAAAAAGGTAAAGAGAGAGAAAAAAAGAATTAAAAAAGCCAATATACTAATTCTCTCTTTTTATTAAATTGGATTGTTTATAATTATTGGATGAAATAAGAACTGATAACTTATATTTGATGTAAGAGTGTAACTCTTAGGTTCCATTTCACACAGCAAATAAGGTAACTTATAATTTATTGACTTGGTTAATATACTAACCTTTAGAGATGTTTCTCACACTAGTTTATTGAAAAAAATAAGTTTTAATTTAATAAGTTACCTAAAATAGTTTATAACTTATAATCTACTATCTTTTTAAATTTTTTTTCAAATTTATCCTTATTCTTTTTATCAATTTACAACCTATGTTCTTTGTAATATAAATTTAAATATTTTTTATAAAATATAATTAATTTAATTTTAACATAATTATATTCTAATTTTAAATTATAAATACATACAAATAAATAATATCATAAAATATAATTAATTATATTTAAGTAATTATAATTTTATAATAAATAATAAAATAAAAATTATGTAAATAAATATATAAGTTTATAAAATATAATTAATTAAATATTAAATATTATATTTTTATTTTAAAGTTCTTAATTATATTAATATAATTTAATTTTTAAATAAATATAAATTATTTTAATTATATATTTATTTTTATTAATATATATTTTTATATCATTTTATTATTTTAGCTAATTTAATAATTAATTTTGTGAAACACCTCGACTAACTTATCAACTATTAATTATTAATTATAAATTATTAATTATTAATAAATTTATCGGTAACTAACTAATTTATCAGTTACTTGTGTGAAATAGAGCTTTAAACTCCATTTCATATGATAAATAAGTTAAATTATAACTTATTAATCAATAAGTTATAAGATAGCATTTAGAGATGTTTCTCATATTAGCTTATTGAAAAAAATAAGTTTTAATTTAATAAGTTACTTAGAGTAGCTTACAGCTTATAAATTAGTATCTTTTTAAATTCTTTAATTTACAATCCATGCCTTTTGTAATATAAATCTAAATATTTTTTATAAAATATAATTAATTTAATTATGATTATATCCTAATTTTAAATTATAAATAGATAAAAATATATATGTAAATAAATAATATCATAAAATATAATTAATTATATTTTAAGCAATTATAATTTTATTATAAATAATAATAAAATAAAAATTATGTAAACAAATATGTATAAGTTTATAAAATATAGTTAATTAAATATTAAATATTATATTTTTAATTATGTTAATATAATTTAATTTTTAAATAAATATAAATTATTTTAATTATATATCTATTTCTATTGATATGTCTTTTTATATCATCTTATAATTTCAACTAATTTAATAATTAATTTTACAAAATCTCAGGTAGCATATTAGTTATCAACTATCGGTTATAAACTATCAATTAACAACTAACTTATCAGTTATCTGCTAATTTATTAATTATTTATGTGAAACGGAGCCTTATAATACTGTCAATTGATCTCCACTTATATATAAATATATATATTAATATATCACTGCTTTAGTGTACCAAAAATAGTTATAGTAATTATTTTATGTGCATTTAATCAAATAATTACATTATTTTTATTAATTTTAAGCTTTATAATAATAAATTGAATTTCTTACATAATTTTTATTAAGTTTAATATAATTATTTGTTTTAATAATTTTATGCAATATATATTATCAATTTAAATATATACGCTCATTAATTTTGATATTAAAAACTTATAAATTTTAATATGAATGTTTATTTTGATAAACTTACTTGGTAACAATATTAAATATATAAATTTATTAATTTTAATATTAAAAATTATTTAATATTACTTATATATATAATTTTACTATTATGTATATATTAAAATATAATTTTAATTTTGGTTAAAATTATTATTTTAATATATATAAATATAATAATAAATTATTTATTTATTATTTACTATTATTATCAAATTAATAGATCGATCTAAGAATCTATCAAATTAACACTTATCAGTCCTACTCTTTTATCAAGGTGAGTTAACTAGTTTTAATCCCTTATCAAGTTAAATTATTGTTGTCATTTTTCATACCAATCCCAATTTCAAATAAAAAATTATATCAATTCTAAATTAATTCAATAAACTTAATTTATTTTAACACCTTTACGTATTTTAACAAAAAATAATGCTATTTTTATTTATTTTTTATAAATTATATAATTTATAAATTCTATAATTTAAACTTAATCTTTATAAATAATAAAGGTACAATGCGTTACTTGAGAAGTATAATAGCATTTATCCTAACAAGGTCAGTTATCAACTTCGACAAAGTTGACACGTGATAAAGGGCGGCTTCGTTCATGGAAATGGATAAGGGCTGCCCCACACACAAAATGTTATCTAGTATCATCATTGATCTAGAAAGCAATTTAGGTAAGTATGGTGTTCAATTTATTTATATTGTGTTCTCAATTTAGTTGTTTATAGGGGAACCCTTAGAAGCCTCCTCCACTTTTGAATTAAAAAAACAAGTGGGAGCTTGACTTTATTCCTCTTGCCAAGGACATTTATGTTAAGTGCATACTAGCTGGAAAATTATTAGCAATAAAACACTGAATAAATCTATGGTTATATAGTTTGTAAAAGTTAGGCTCATTTAGAGAGTCTTACAATTGTTAATGCCAGTCCTAACCTCTTTTTGTTTAACTTCTTAGACTAAGTATAGATAACATTATGGTTGATGCACCATGGAATATTCTAGCAACTTGCTTAATCTTAACTTGTGCTCTTATGATGTCAATTTACAGGAGATGTCATTTCATTTGGTACACTTTTAGGTTCAAGTTCACAACCTAGCCCTAGAATATATTTAAGATAAGAATGTCAAACACATAAGGATTAAGTTAGGAAAAATCTTATTTGTGGAGATCCCACAGAAAGATGGTTGTCTTTTAAATGCCTTCATTAATATTAAAGTTGAGATTAACATTTCTAAGCCATTATTAGTAGATTTTTAAGTGCTAAGAGCAACAGGTCATAAGTTATAGGCTGCTTTCAAGTATGAGAAGTTGCAAAATGTGTGTTATAGTTATGGTTTGTTCAGGCATGAACAATATTATTGTAAAAGTCATTAGCTATTTTCTACAAAAATTAAGAAATTTTGAAGATTCAACCCTTAGATGTTATTACACTTAAATACCATTAGATGAAAATTTCCATCTTGCATGTACAATAATTTTAAAGGATATTAGTAATGCTGGATAGGGCCAATCCACCAATTTGTTGAAAATTTCACAAAAAGAATTATCTTTAGAGGTAAAAAAGTTTATTGATCAAGTCACTTAATTATTACACTCAACTTAAGTGCACACTTTATTGGATTAAGGAACTACTTCCTAACATAAAGATTTCATTATCTTTGTTGTGCCTAAGAACTTAAAACCTAATAAAGACGGTCTAGAAAAAAATAGTACCCTAATTATTATACCTAGTCCACTAGTGCAGTTTGGGGATAATTTAGCCTTAACCATTGATCTAAGAGCCATAATCCCTACCTAGTTAAGGTTCTAACACAAGCTACTTGGTTATTCTCAAGTAAGTAGGTATACAAGTAAGCCATGTAAGATATGTCATCGCGGTCAACAATATCTCCACTACTAAAGTGAAAGAATAAGCAAATGTTTATAGAAGTGACAAGCTAACTACAGAAATATAAAAGATTGAGATCTATACTTCTTTGACTCTTTTATAAGACTAATTTTCTATTGGAATAGGTGACACCAATAAAGGAATGTGGAAGAAGGTTAGTGCTTCTAAATGGAAGAACTATACTTAATCTATTATAACTGCTTCTTAATCCTCATTTATGGCTGAGAAAGTAGGCCTTATTGAACTCTAGCTTCACCATGAAATGCCTTGCATGGAGCTATTAAGGCATCAACAACGCCTTAATAGTTCGGGCTTTTAGAGCTTTGATTTGAAGGCAATCTTTAAACTATGTTTATTTTTGTGAAACAAAAGTGACTTTAACTGAAATTTTAGATGTTGCAAATAGCTTAGGAATGGCAAACTATTCTTTTATTTTTAATTTGTGAAAGAAACGATTGGCATTTCTATGGACTATTGGTCTCTCAATACAAGCTATGGAATCAAATAACAGGCTATTGCATGCTAAGTTTTAAGTTTAACAAGGAAGATTAGGAATGTGACTAGTTTCTCACATGTGTATATAGGCTTACCTATCATAAAAAGATATATGAATTATTAAATCACCTTTATAGAATATATGAGACAATGAATGCCTTTTGGGCTATTATTGGAAACTTTGAATGCCTTAATTCATTCTGTTGACAACAAGGAGCTAGAGTTATTGGTATATCTCATAATTTGGCTTTCTTAGAATTCATGCTTGTTATCAGAGGTATTAATTTTAAGTTTACAAGGTAACTTTACACTTAGGATAATGGCTACATAGATGACATGATGATAAGGGAAAGGTTAAACTAAGTAATGTGTAATGCCTACTGGTGACTATAATTTCCTAAAGGAGCGATCTAGCATTTGGTGAGCAGTGCTTCCAATCATAAACCCATCGTACTAGACACTATATATGAAAAAGATTAGCACCAATGGCTAGTTAGATTCATCTCATTCTAGTTGAGCATGGGATCATCAGGTAGCAGATTCTACTTCTTACTAACTTATGCATAAATTACAGAAGGTTAAGAAAGCATTCATCACATAGAATAGAAAGGAATCCAATTTTTGTCACACTAAGTTAGCTTAGTTACATTAGGCTTTAGAAAAGATTACTTCAACAACTCCAACAACTAATCGCAACGAATTGGAGAGTCAAATCTGATGGAATATTAATAAACAATTAGCTCAAGAAGAAGAAATCTAGTGGTAAAAGTCTAGGGTGTTATGGTTATATAAAGGTGACATTAACTCTAAGTTTTACCACTTTGTAATTGTAATTAGGAGGATATGGAACAATATCAAGGGAATATGCCTTCAATCAAGCAAATGGCTAAGGGAGAGAAACCAAATGGCCAAATACTTTGTAGATGGCTTAATTGTGCTATTCTTCTCCTCTTAAAATCATTTCCTTGCTAAATTAAATAACTTAATCTCCTTGGTTACTACACCATAGGAGAATATAACTCTAACAAGCATTCTTTTAGCTACGAAAATATTGAAACTCTAAAGGAAATGATAGACCTTAAATCTTCAAGTCTTGATGGCATGATGGTAGTTTTTTTACAAAAGATATTGGAACATGGTAAGGTCCTTAGTAGTAGTAGCATAGCATTTTTTCAGCTTTAGTTTTCTCCTTGAAGAAATTAACTTCACTTATATAATCCTGCTCCTAAAAGTGCCTAATGCCAAAAGCTTTCATGACTTTCATCCTATTAGCTTATGTAACATCATTTATAAGCTTATTTTTTAAATTATTACCGATAAAATGTAACCAATATTGAGGAAACTTATACCTTCTACCCAATTTGCTCTTATGCCTGGTTGATGGATTGCAGAAAATGACCTCTTGACTTGAGACATTATTTATACCTTTAAAAAAATTTAAGTTAAGAGGCTCTTATAGAAGTTTAACTAGACATGCAAAAGGTTTATGATAAGGTAAAATGGTCTTTCATTCTATGTATATTGACTTTGATTGGTTTCAGTCCTACATTTATGCACTAGATTTCTTAATGTATATCCATAGTTTCATTTGCATTATTATTAAATGGCAGTCTAGCTACAAAGTTTACTTTTGCACGCAGGATTAGGCAAGAGGATCTCCTATCACTATATCTTTTCATATTTTGCTTAAAGGTTTTATCATGGATGTTATTTTAGATGGAACAAGATAGAAATATTCATGGAGTCAAAATATAAAATGTTTTTAAACCTAGATCGGTTTAGTTAATTTAACTAGTCAAATCGGCACTCGGACTTAAAAATGGACTAGTCAAACCCTTAAACCCATTTTGGGTAAAAATTTAGGTTAGCTTAGCTAAAGCTAGTAAAAACTTGATTGAATTGGCCATCTAATTTGGCCTTTTTTGCCTTTTTTCTTTAAAAACATTTGACAAATTCCAATTTAAAAGCTTAATGTAATAGCTATTATATTTACTTTATGTTAAACTATATATAAGAGGTAGTGTTCATTTTTTTTAATTTGAGGAACTACAACTTTATCATCTATTTATTATAATATAAATTATGGTTATATTTATTTTATATTAGAGTATATATATCAAAGGTAGTATTTTGCTTATATATTTGAAGTTGAATCCACTATAATATAAATTTCCAATAAAACATAGTTTTGCAATTTGAATACAAAAACATCATACTTTAACTACCTTGGCAATTTTAATATTGGTTTTGCTATAAAGAAATTTTTTTTATATTTACCTTTTATTTGAATCAAAATTATATTAGATGATTATTATAAATGTAGTAAGATCAATATTTATTTGTATTTTATCATTTATCTTATATATATGTAATATATATAATTTATTATATATAAAAATAGTAAAATATAATAAACAATTCAACCATCTAATTTGATTGATTGAACTGATCCAACCTTGACCCATTTACCTTGTTAGATTGATGGCTGGGTCCAATTTTAAAACATTAAAAACATCCCATTCAAGCCCTCACTAGCTCATCAATAAAGGAAAATTAGGGTTATTCTTCTTTAAAAATACTGATAAAGCTATAAAAGAACATTTACTCAATTATTTAGGAATGAAGATAATGCAAAGTGATGCTAATACCTTGGCATGCCTCTTTTTTTATCCCCATGCTAAATGCAAAGTTTCTAATACCTTATTACGCAAGTTTAAGGTAGGTTGGCCGGATAGAAAAAAACATTATTTATCATGGGCAAGGAACAAGATAATGATTTCCTTTATATTAAATCAAATGCTTATCTATACCCTATCAATAGCTAAGGTGCTAATTAGGGTAATTGAAATTGTCTCGAATTTCCAGATGGGTCTGTAAGTTCAAAAAAATGTGAACTATAATCTATAAAACTTGAATCCCTATAAATGCAAATCTATAATGAGCTAGTCTATCAAGTTCATGATCCGTGCAAACTAGACTGCACACTTTGCAGATGGGTCTGTGTTTCTCTCTTTTTTTATTACATATTTTCACCTTTAAACTAAATCAACACATTATATAAATTTTGATCTAACTAATCCATTGTTCTTTCCCAAACTCAATTTAATCTACATAAATTATTTCTAAATCAATAATTTTAAAATTAATAAATTTTTGTTATTATTTATTTAACCTCAAATTATTATTATAAATTTAAAATATATTAAATATATAATATTTGAATTTATAATTATTATTTTAAATTTAAATTATTTTTAAAATGTTAAAATTAATTAAAAAAATTTCTAAATATTAAAATTCAAACTCCTACCTAAGAAGTACCTAATTTTTATGAATCAATTCATTAATAAACTAAGCCTATGTTTGGAATGGGTGAAATGAGGGAGGAAGGAAATAGGTGGGTGAAATAGAGGGTGAAAAGGTGAATTTCACCTGTTTGGTTGCTAGGTGAAAAGTAAGGAGGGCGTAAATATGGGTGAAAAAATCCTATGGGGTCCATAGTAAAAATTTTCCCTAAAAAATGAGGGGGTAATTCTGGGGTGAAATGGCCTACTTTCTTTATTTTTGTTGCTGCCCTTCACCTAGAGCTCGTCCATCATGCACAAAAGCCTCCCATGTTAAAGTCGCATCTTTTCCCCAATCCCTCCCTATTTTCATTCTCTCTCATCAAGCCAATACACATTAAGCAAAGCCATTCTCCTTTTTTCTCTCTTCACAGTTACATTTTTCTAATTTGAGCACAAAGAAGTCATCTACAAAACCTATTGCCAAGGTCACTTGGCATGATTCTGCAACCGTTATCCAAGGCTGTTTCCCTTGAATTTACAATCGTCGACGTCCATCGTAGCTCCATAAGTGTGAATATTGCTCGATTTGCTACATAGTTGCATCTGGCATTGTCTAGTGTTATTATTATTGATCTGTTGTTATTGTTGTTTGCTTGGAAAGGTGTGGCACTATTTGTAATGTGGATGCAGCTAGCCATCCATGGTAGGAAGCCGACCATCAGATCAAGATCAAACATATTTTTTACTAGTTGAATCATGGATCTATTGCTTGCTGGTTGCTTGCACAAGATTGCAGGGGGTTGCAATTGGCCTCTGCATTGCAGTGGATGTTTGAGAACCTGCTAACCTTGGTCGGTCAACCCGAGTTTGACTTAACCCGAGTCTCGAGTTGGGAGGTAACCCGACCCATCATCTTTTTTTTTTACCAATCAAGAATTTTTTATTTTTCATTCTAATTAAACTATATGAATAGATAAAATTTATCAAGCTTAATTAATATAATTACTTATATTAACATATATTATATAAATTTTTTAAATTCTTTCTAATGATATTATGCATGGCTAAATAAGAAAATCGTGTATTATTGATATTTAATTTCTCTTGGCAAAAATTAATTTATCTTTATTTCCATATGGATATATTACAAAAAAATGTTGAATAATACTATTTTATTAGCTTGGCTTGTAGTTGAAAACATGTAGTGCTATCTATATTTCTCCCCATACTGATAGGAATAAATTTAAGTTAAAGGAAAATTTTTACTAATTTGATTAATTTAATAATAATTAAGGTGAATCATTTAGAAATTATGCAAGTACTATAATAATCATTGAAATTTGAAAAATGCACATCATTAAAATTTGATATACTTATATTTCATGAAAGCTTTAATGTCACAAAATGTCTTTAATAATATTTCCTACATGTCTAAATTAATTAAAATATAATATTATAATAAATATAGAAATACTTTTATACCAAAATTAATCATGATAATATAATATTCCTATCATTAAAATGGTAAGCCTTGAACTAAATGTAATTTAGACATATTTAATGGAATAATACTTCAAAACTTATTAAGTTTAGTTAAGTCCATATTTACAATTAATTTTTACTTATCCAATGTATTGCCATTAAATATTTAATTAAGTGAAGAGTAGTTGAACTGGGTTAATGAAATTCACCTGACTTAAATGTGATAATGGAGTTTAAATGGATAAATATATTCAACCATATATCTCATATCATATAGCCATCTCTCATGTGAAAACTTAGAGATAATATAATATTTTTCCATAATATTATCATGATCATACAATTTCATAGGCCACTCAATTATGTTCACATTCTATTATTACATAACAAAGATGGCCATTAAATGAACATGATATCTTATTGATATTGCTTCATAAATGAATTTCTTATGTGGTGTTCTTTCATACAGTTCATTAACGCCAAAGGAAGGATTCTCATCCAGGCAAATTCATATCAAATCCACACTCTTCCCTCTTCAAGACATAAGGTATATTCTTATTTAATCCATATATTATCTTCCCTTGTATCTCTAGATAAGTGATTAACTGTTGTTTCTACATCATTGTACTATTTTATGTTAGTGTTCAATGAAATCCTATTAAGTACTTAAGCATTACCTTCACTTCATCAATTTTTACAAATGCCATTAGAATTTGGCCTTTATTGTAGTTTCTTTTCTCCTTTATTCAAAATATATAACTTAGTTGTCGTGATTACTATTGCCTTTGTGTGTTCAATAGTTAAATATTAGAAGTTTCTTGCAAGTCACCATGGAAGATAACATGGATGATATGTACGAAGAGTTGTTGGAAGGAAACAAATTGATTAATGTTAACCTGATAGAAGAGTGGGAAAGATTATGTCAGATATGTATTATTTAGATGGTTTGTTATATTGTTCATTCAATGCATCTGTTACAATTAGAAGCAAATACTTTACATAAATCTATTAATGATGGCACTAGTTCAAAAGATCAAATGCGTCAACAATTGTTATAATTTGGTGCGCAGGAGTGCCTATGCTTTCCATCGATCATGTGAAAAGTTAAAAACAACAAGTAAAGTGAAAGATTACAAATATTTAATAGTTAAGGAATAAGTTACTCAATTTTTGCATATGTTGGCACACAATGTAAAGAATAGGACTATATTTTTCTTCTGCCATTAATATAGGGAAATAATTAGCCATCACTTCTATAATGTTCTATAAGATATTGTACTACTTAAGGATGAGTATCTTGTGCAACCTTCAGGATTAAAGGATCCTCTACAGATACTCAATAATAGTAGGTTTTAACCTTATTTCAAGGTAATATAGTTAGTACTACAAGTTTAAGTACTTAATTCACATGTGTAGGTTTAATTATACATCCTTCATTTAATATAATTTTAAAATAATAAAAAATATAGAATTGTATTGGAGCTCTAGATAGGACTCATATACAAGTCAAAATACAAGAGAAGATGCTCTTCCTTTTAGAGAAAGAAAAGATTATCTGACACAACATGTGTTGGCAATTTGTTCTTTTAATATAAAATTCATATATGTTCTATCTAGATGAAAAGGAACTACATTTAACTTTAGAGTTCTTAAACATGCATTAAATAAAGAAAGGGATGGACCAAAAATTCTTAAAGATAGGATAAATTATAATTTTTATTTCACTAAATCTTAGGCTAACAATCATTCTCTTAAGGTTTTTCTAATAATGAAACTGACATTGTGACATATATTTGTATAATTATGTATCCTAGGCAAATTTTACCTAGGAGATGCAGGCTATCCTTTGAAAAGTGGACTTTTAACACCATATAGAGGTGTGTGTTATCACCTGAAATAGTACATAACATGTAAGCTACAAAATGCAAAAAGAAATATTTAACTATTGGCATGCTTCATTGAAAAATGTGATTGAAAGAGTATTCGAGGTTCTTAAAAAGAGATTTTTTATTATAGCTAGTGGGATAGAACTATATTATTCTTTTACAACCATAATAGATATTACCATTGCATATTGTGTATTGCATAATTATTTAATGGATGTTGATCTTGATCCATGATTGATAGATAAAGTGGAACATGAGGTGTTACATGATAATATAGAAGATATTAGGGATCACGAGGCATGAAATACTGAGGAAGACCATAGAAAGCGATTCCTCCTATAAGAACACTTGGTAGCTCATATGTGGAATGACTATGAACAAAACTTATCATAACTAGAGTTTTTTTTTCTTTTAAGTACCTTTTGTACCTTGTTATGTGATGAATATGATCCTTATGCCACAAATGACTATGAACTGAAATTTACATTTGTCATGCAAGGGTTGTATCATTTGTGAACATGGAATTTCATTAGTTATTATATAAAGACTAAAACTAATAGAATGTTTCAATTATGCTGAAATTGATTGTTATGCTTATGCATGCGAGTAGTTTGTGAATTAAAGTTTAATATCATGCATGTGGTATACAATCACCATGGACAGAGTTTTTCTTTTCTAATTAACTTGCGTATCTTATAAAGTGATGAATATGATCATTATGTCATAAATGGGTTTGTAAATTGTACTTTATATTTGTTATGCAAGAATTATATAATTTATGGAATTGAATTTTACTACCATGCATGTGTTATACATTTGTGGGTTGTTTGTATTAATTCATATAACTTGATTGTATCTCTGGATGTAGATAAAGGATATCGAAGAATTTAATTTGCAAATTGTATGACAATTTACATATAGAGAATACTGAGGAATTGAATTTTACTACCATGCATGTGTTACACATTTGTAAGTTATTTGTATTAATTATATAACTTGATTGTATGACAATTTGCAGATAGAGAATGTCGAAGAATAAGAAGTCAAACATGTGTTACATATTTATAAGTTATTTATATTAATTCATATAACTTAGGTGCATAAAGGAAATCGATTTAATGGGACTTTCACTTCCATGGCATATGCAACTATGGTGGCAGAGCTCAAGCAAATAATTAATTTGTTTTTCCAAAAGCATCACATTAAAAATAAGATGAGAACATTGAAGGAGCACTTTAATGAGTGTTATGATTTATTTCATAGATGGAATAGAATTTCATGAAATCTAACTATATAAATGTTCAAAGCTGAACAAGAAGTGTGGAATGAGATTTGTGTGGTAATAAATTGAGTATCTTAATTATTACATGTGATCCCAATTAAAAGATGTGTAATTGCATGACATATGTGTTTTTGTGGAATTTTTATACTATGACATGAAACTTTTAATGGTTATATGTTGCTTATAGTGTTGCATAAAAACTTAACACAATATGATATAAATAACAAACATATATGAGGGTGTATACCATTTTTCATATCTCCACATGATCATAGGAGTAGGTGTTTGCAATAAGATTGATGGTACTATTTTATGTAACATTAATTGTAGAAGGGTGTTACATCTTATACTTGATATTCCATGTTTATCTAATAAAGGTTGCATTTTTAGAAGCTAAAAGCCTAAAAATGGAAATGTACTCCTATCCACAACCATGACAAATTGTTAGAGCTCTTTGGTAGAGATAGAGCTATGGGTGTATAAGTCAAGACTGCAAAGGACAAAACTTGGAGATGGGAGAAAGAAAACTTGAACCTAAATGATAGCTTCGAAGTGATGTTTGAGTCTGATGTGCAATAAGGATATAAGGCTCCTAATTTCACACAACATGCTAATATATTCAGTTTTGAAGGTGCTCCCTTTAACTAGTCTCAAGAGTATGCTCCTTCAAATTAATCACAAGGAATCTCATCTTCAAGGGGTTCTAAGTGAAAGGCACCTAAGGTTGATGTGGTTGAAATAGGATATGAAAGATTGAACATTGGAATGAACAAATTGATTGATGTAATGAGAGAGGTGGCCAAAAAGCATGTTCAAATAGCTAAAAGAAGTTTATCAATCCTTGAGAATAGTAAACTTCATCATTACAGTAAGGTAAATATGTGGAAAGAGTTAGAGAATATAAAAGTACCTTAGGAATTTCTTGTAAAGTGTTACGACTTCTTATTCAATAACAAAAAGGTGAAGAAGAAATTTTTTAGAGCTCCACCACATGCATAACTATAGATTCTATATTAACTCATGGCAAATCTAGAAGTTAGTTGAGCCACAGATGATTAAGCCAAATGATGCCTTCTTGGTGAAATGTTAGTGGGTAATGTGATAAAAGATTATTATGTTATAGGTTTGTTAATTATTAAACAGTTTGAACGAATTGTATCTTTATATTTGCTTTGACATTCTATAGGTTTTATCCTTATTTGTTGTTCTTATAATGCTTGTATTTGCAATATTAGTGGAATGATAAGTCTTAACCTTATTTTCTATGAATTGTAGGTACTTTTGCTCCACCACTACATAAAGACGTGGCTGCTCTAGATCAGTACTTGCTACATCTTATGTATTGTTCATGGCTTGACTGGAGTGAGATGTTTGTTTATACCTTTTCATATCCTTATTACCAGTAGCAACATGTTAATGGACAATGGATATGATGTTATAATTTGTGTTTATGCATAAGTTGTACAAATTTTAACTTAATTGACATGAGATTTCACATGTTAAGTTATATTTCTATGCCAAGTGTACTTCGTTATATATCATGATATCTTTGTATGCCTTAAAGAACATCTATAGGAGGCGAGTTCATATGATGAGTTATTAAATTTATATATGTTGCCAGAATATTAGCTCATAGATATCTGCGAAGTGCTTGCTATTTTCTATCACTTATTACTAATGTTACTTATTCATTTATTTTTTTTTTCATATTAGTATACTAATAAACATATATTGCCTCCATAAATTTATTAGGCACTATGTGGAAACTATCTCTATACAAGACATATTTGTTCAGGGTATCCTTCTCATGGTGTTTAATAATAACAATACAAATCTAAATAGCAATGCACTCCCTTCACTTTTTATAGATACTTAATTATGAAGTACTATTCCTTAACCTAGCATTGTTTTGTCAAAATATAATATTCCTGGAGGTAATAATATTTGTTAATTGACAAATGTTTTATGTTATTTGGTTAGACAGGATACAAATAGTGCCTTAAATACATAATGTATAAAAAATTTTAAGAAGTCCAAATAAATAATAGCATCATTATTCAAAATGTACCTCAGACGTAGCTTGAAATCCTATTTTTAGTTTTATAACTATTTCTAAGTTAAAGATGACACAAAAATGTTTAATGATGCAAGAAATTTCCTTGTTACTCGTGGTTAATGTTGATACACTAATTTGATGTTTTAGTAGATGGGAGCTGCACATTTTTCATGTACATTATTTGCTTTATACCTACTATTTGGATATAAAGAAGAAAAATTAGGCAAAGTAACACATTATAATTTAGGGTAGGAATAGAAAAATTAAAACATTCTTGAATAAAAAAATAAAATAAAATTTTAAAATAATTAATAAAAATTAAAATTTAAGATTTAATAAAAATATGTAATGAAAATATTTAATAAAAATTCAATATTATTATCTTATAATATTAAATATAAATCTACCCCTTTATTGTATAATATTTTCCAATATATTATTAATTTTTAATTTTTATTAGTTAAACTAATATTATATCTCTCTCAATATAATGAACAATAAAGGCATAATAGTTATTTAACTCAATCTCATTTTTTTTCTCTCCAATTTTCACCCATTCCAAACACCACAAAGGAAAATTCCTTCACCTCTATTTCCTTTTACCCTCATTTACTTCTCCCTCCAATTTCACCTCCGGTCAAACAAAGCATAAGTAAATTCATTTAACAACTATAACATTAGTGGACATATGTTGCAAACCAAACCCAATATGATGTAAGTTTTGGGAGGGGGCATAAGAAGATGAGTAGCAATACTTCTGTCACATACATGGGTGCAATGGCATCAACCAAAGCAATATGGTAGGTTAGGAAGTTATTTAATGATATAAACACTACCCTTTTATCCAAGCTGACATGGAAACTTAAGATTGACAAGGATAAGTAGTAGGTTAAGTACTATAGAAAAGAAGGAGTGGAGGTGATTGGAGATTTTTTGGTCAAGAATTTGATGGTGGAAAATGGAAGAGAGTGGCACAGAACTGTTATCCATCCTTTATTCTAACCACGAGATGCAAATCAAATTCTCATCATTCCTATTTCATGCTTCCATTCAGATAAGCTTATATGGGTCCTATACACATAAAAGGAGTTTTTTATAAAGTATGTTAATAGGACCATCATACACCTAAAGTTGCTTTTAAATCTATCTTAAATGTGGAAGTGTTTATGGGAGTGGGACATCCAACAACACCACATGGTGGTTTGGTAGTGCTACATCAGTAGGGTTATTCCAACGAGGGCTAGACTTAATCACCTAACCAATGCTAGAAATGTGCTTTATCCTTTATGCTAGTTAGCTACTGAGACCGAACTACAAATCCTAGAAAGGTGTAAAATCATATGAGCAATATGGTTCCATCTTAAGGACATTAACATCTTTCAGCTCAATTCTAATTCTATTGTGGAATTCATGGCAGTGCACCCTTATGACTTGCTTGGTTTTATGGATTTTATAGGAGAAATAAAAAATAAGGTAGAAAAGTACATGAAAAACATCATTTTCTCCCGCTTAGTTGCCACCAAAAAATAGAAGGAACAAAAATTAGCTGAGAAAATGTATGGTAGGACTCACCATTTTTTCACCTCAAAAATGAGAAGAAAACAAAGGAAGTGCTACATAGTGTATCATTTTGCGCTTCTCTTCACAAAACACTCCTTCACCCACTACTGCCTTCAACTTATTTGCCTGTTACTATTGTCATTTCTTCCACTTGCCGGTAAAATTTTCAAGTCGAAACAAGTAAGGCATTTTTCCCTCCTTCAGTTGCTATTTGTTAAGCTAAACCCAATGGTTATGGTTGTTACTGTTATTAATTTTCCTTGAAAATCCACTGTAGGAGGGTGAGTCGCCACCAGCATTTAGTTCTTATGGTAGAACATCCATTCTCTAGTAAGGCAATGGCTCTAATCTAGTGCACATGGAGTTGCTACAGTCTTCTTTCTATTGTTGGGTTCGTGAGTTATGTGACCTGTAGATCGGGACAACTGGATTCGACTCAAATGCAATGTTAACCTAGTCTGTAAGAATCCGACCTAGTTTCAATTTTTTTAAAATTATATTAAATAAATAATAAAAATTATATTATTTTAAATTGTAAATAATAAGTAATTAGAATCATTTGATTTTCATGTTGAAAATGCATAAAAATTACTTGAATTAGTATGCAGGCTTGTAGAAAATTTTTTATTTTATTATTTTTCCTAACTTCTCTTATGACTATAGGTTGTTATTACATGTTCATCAATTCCTCAAAATTTTCAATTTAATTAAAATTCATCAAATTGTTTTGACTTTCAAATCCAAGAAGATGAGTTTAAAAAATGTAATTTAATAATTATATTACTATTTCTATAAATTCAATTTGTTTAGAATCATAAAAAAAAGATACCAAAATATAATAAATATAATAATATGTGAAAACTTTGATATGAGATTGATCATGTACAAAGACTTTTTTAATGGCTGTACCTAAAGACTCCTATATTCATATAACTCTAGGCTTTTACATTCGGTTTAATCCTTTTTACTTGAATGGTACATGTGGCAAACTTTTGGCAATAATTTATTAGATGTATAGATATATATATACTCATATAAATCCTCTAAATATTGTATTGTAGGTATGTTCAAAATACATGATCAAAGGAATGTATTGCAGCTTAATCTCAACTCATACAAGAAATGTGTATAAGTCCCAATATGTTTTAAGCAATAAAAAATTTGTGTTTAATGACCATGCATAAAGGCTTGCAGATGTTACCAGCCATATTTATTACATGTTATATGGCTTACCTTTGTCATTATCTTCCATTACTACAGCTTAGTTTATTGAAAGCAAGAATAGCTTTCCATTCTCCTAGCTTGGTTAACACTTGCGGGCACTTTATTAGTAATTTGTAAGCTATTTCACTTAACATTACTGTTATACTACATGAAAGTGCATTACCTATTGTTGTAACTATAGCATGGTTATGAGGGAAGTGATTTTTATTTCCATTTAGAGTAATGACTTGTATATTTATGTTATAAATGGCAATTACTTATTTTTTAAAATTTTCCCAAATACCTATTGAATCATATCAATATGGCTACTCTTTATTGCTCACAAGATTACAAATGGAAGGTGAAAATGATAATATATTTGATGAACAATTTGAATTTAAGCTATTGATTAATGTAGATATGTTTAAGTGATGGTAAATGTAATGGAAAAATGTGTATTATCTAACTAATGTGCATCATTATGCACGTTATGCATTTGTTAACTGTGCAATCAACACTTATTCATACACCTATTACTACATAGGAAAGCGAAAGAGATTAAATGTGGCATCAACTAACGCAAAATTTACTAACAACTAAACAATGTTGTGATATGATTAATATAAGTTCTTAGGCGTTCCTTCAATTGTGTGAGAAATTAAGAGGAACTAGCAGGGTGAGAGATTTTGTACATGCTACAGCAGAGGAGCAAGTTGTTATGTTTTTGCATATTTTAAGCCATAATGTAAAACATAGAATTATGTCATTCTTTTTCCATTGATCGAGGGAAACAATTAGTCATCATTTTTATAATATTCTACAAGCCATTATATTACTAGAAGGTGAGTACCTCGTGTAACCTTCAGTATCAAAAGTTCCTTAATAAATACTTAATAGTAGAAGGTTCTATCCTTGTTTCAAGGTAAGATAACAATACAAATAGGGAAAAAGTTGATGTATATTAATATTTTTAGGGTGTCTTTGAATTTCACATCATGAGATTTACTTTAACTTAAAAAATATAAGACTGTGTTAAAGCAATAGATGGGACACATATACGGGTGAAAGTACTAAATAAAGATACCTCTCACTTTTAAGGTAGGAAAGATTTCCCTACCTAAAATGTCTTCATATCTTAAACGTTTGATATGAGATTCAATTATATACTAATCGGTTGGGAAGACACTTCATTTGATTCTAAAATTTTGAAACATGCATTAAGTAAGAAAGGAGATAGACTTAAGATTCCTATAGGTAAGTCCACTTTATGATTTGATAAGCACAAAAGGAAAGGAAGAAAATTGTAGCTAATAAAATTACATAGTAAGTATGCTATATTACATATATTCACACAACTCTCATTTGTACTAGGTAGATATTACCTAGGAGATGCAGGATTCCCATTGAAAAGTAGAGTGTTCATCCCATATAAAGGCATACATTACCACCTAAAAGAGTATTCATTGCGTGGTCCAAAAAATGCAAAAGAACTTTTCAATCACCAACATGCTTCATTAAGAATTGTAATTGAAAGAACATTTGGAGTTTTGAAAAAAAAATTCGATCATAGCCAACAGTACGAAGCCGTATTACTCCTTTGAGACCATGATTGACATTACTTTTGCCTGCTATATATTGCATAACTTCTTAATGGATGTTAATCTTGATGAATATGTGATTGAGGAAATGGACTGTGAGCTACTCCATTACGATATGGATGATGCTAGAGATCATGATGCATGGAACTCAACGAAGGTTTAGAATTCTTTATAAGGGAAAGCATAGCAAATTAACTATAGAATGATTATGAAGAGAGTTTTTCTTGAATGTATTTTGTATGCTATGTAATGTTATGTAATTTGTTGTATTTATAAGGATCTTAATGTTGTGACTACACTTGTGTATAACTTGTTTTCCATATAAGCATTTGGTAGTATGTGACTTGAAAATTATTCCTATGTCTGTATTGTATGGTAAATGTCTTGTATATATTGCTTATAATTAAAGAGTAGTGTAAGTTTGTTGACTGCTATCACATTACTTAATCACAAACTATATACTTTGTTAACATACCATTCATCTTGATTATCACTCTCCTATTTCTAGCTTATATACTAACATTGATTTATGTGGCTATTTGCAGGTTAAATCATGTCCAAGAATAAGAGACTAGACAAAGGAGGGAGTTCTTCTAAAGATAACCTTAAGTGGACATTGAAGATGGATACCATATTGTTAGATGTACTACTAGAAGAAGTTCATAAGGGAAATAGGCAGGATGGTACCTTTACCTTTTTTGCAGGTTATGATAAGTCCCACTTTGCAAAATCAACATATTAAAAATAGAATGAAAATATTAAAGGCAACTTTCAACAAATGTTATGATTTGTTTTATATGTGGAGTGGAGTTAGGTGGAATCCAACCTCCTAAATATTTGAAGCAAAGCTTAAGGTATGGGAAGAGATCATAAAAGTAATTATCTAAGTAAAGGAAACAAAGTTGATTATGAATTACTACACTTAATATGTTTGCTTTCTCTTACTAGTGAATTCTCAATAAAACCTAATGTATTGACATTATTAACCATGTTTGCAACACATAAGACAAACCTGAGGCACAAAAATGGAGGAGAACCCCAATACATAACTATAATAAATTTATGGATCTATTTAGCAAGGATAGAGTAACTGATGCATGGGTTGAAAGAGTAAAGGACAAAGTGTAGCACTGGTAGAGGGAACACATTGACCTAATTGATTATTTTGATGATATATCAGATTTTAATCTTCATTGGGGAAATGAAGCCCTAAGCTCTGCAGGTAACATGGATCACTACAGCTTTGTAGATGCTGGTTCAACTCCATCACATGGAAATCAATCACAGGGAACATCATCTTCTGAATGCACTAAAGGAAAGCTATAATGGTTGATTTGCTTGAGAGTAGGTATGAGAAAATGCATTTGGGAATAAATAACTTAACTGAGATTATGCGAGAAGGAGTTACAATGACCAATAAACAAGTAGAAATAGCTGAGAGAGGTCTTACCATTCTTAAAAAAAGTAGATCTCAACATTATAACCTTGCGAATTTTTGGAATGAGTTGGAGAAAATAAGAGTGATGCAAGAACTCCAAGTTAAGTGCCATCATTTCCTATGCTCAAATGAGGACACCAAGCAATAATTTTTTGGCGTGCCTCATGAGATGCATTGGAATCTTCTATATAATCTCATGAAGGATGCAGGAATTTGGTGAAGTGATTTCAAATGTGTTATTGGTTTTCCAAGTATGTATGTTGCTAGTATATAGTATTGCCCCTTGCATTGGTGTTAATCGTATAGTAGCATGTGAATGAAAATATTATGTGTCACTTTGTTACCTTATTTGTAGTTCATATTACATGATTAGTTAAGTGTTTAGATAATGAAATGGTTGAAGAACCAAGTAATTCAATATATCTAGAATTACTATCGTATTTGCAACCATAATCATTGTCTAAACTCTGGTTTTGTTGCTATATTCAGATTTAGGCCACTATCAAGAGTCATTTTGCTGAAATGTTGTGCAAGGCCACTTTGTTGCAAATGTTGTGGATTATATCAAAATCATAGCTGGTGTAATGTGTAGTGTAGAGTTTGAAAGCACCTGAAAATTAACTTATGGTACCTTTGGTCATGTAACTATAATACCATATTAGCATTATGTTTTTCCTACTATATTGAATTATACGCTAGACAAATAGTCCATTGATATGAATCTGTATGTATCTCACATTAAGTTGTTCTCATCTTGTGTTATGGGTTGACATCTTTAGGAATTTCAATTCTCTCTTTTCATGAACCATTTTAGCACTTGGATTGATTTTTACTAAGTAAGGATGATGATGATAATTATTATTATTGTTATTTATAGTAGGAGTCGTTTGATGTTTATAAGAAGTAAATTTTTTAGTAGAAATTTAACTTTCTAAAAAAATTTCTTTGTTAAATTCATGTGAAGTTTTTATAATTATTTAATTGATATTAGAAAATTAACACTATTTTTAAAAATTAATTTTTAATGATTGTTTTGATTTAATTTCAAAATTTTCAGAAAATATTATCCAATTGACATAATATACCCTTTAAATTTGTTATTAAAAAATGATAAATTCATAAAAGTGAATTTTTTATAATTATTTTCTAATATATCTTATTCAAAACATATTGATTTGTTGCTATAATTAATATATTTCATTTCAATTTCATTTACATTTAAATAATATTAAAAAATTTCTCCTACATTTTCTTTTAATCTTATTTTCTCTCACATCCAAATACAATCAATTTCTTTCCTATTTTCTCCTATAACTAAATACACATTAAAAAAATAATTTCTCTATTTTCTTTCTTTTCCATTTTCTTTCCCTCATAATTTCTTCTCAAACGAAACAAAGTCTTATGGTGACGAGGAGCTTTGGTGATAGCTATACGCATTTGCTGCCACCCTGCTCAAGAGCAGATGGGAAGCCAGAAACAAATGCTCGAGGATTGCAATTAAGATTAGAGAAGAGGAGGTAAGATTTCAACGGAGCACCACAACTCCAAACAGTTCGCCACCGTCTTCTACGACATCATCTACTCCAACCAACGTATAGGTTCCGCCTCCATTTTCGTCCATATTTTCTACAGTTCAGCTGAGTCCACAGAAAGAGAGGCGGCAATAATTGAAGAGTGAAGGCTACTATGCGATGTGTTATCCACCAGCCAAACAACCGTCATAATTTAGTCAATCCCGAAAAAATAATTGGCCCCATTTAATACAATTGGGAATTGTCTACTGTGTCCCTAGACTTTAATCATTCTATTTTAAAAGCCCTTTATTTGTCGTGTTGCTTTTGAAATCCGCTTTACACGTGAGCATTGTCCTTTATTTTTTTCCCTGTCATATCACATGCTTTATTTTCTTTTCTAATTTACTATTTTTTCTTTTCAATTTTTTTTTCTTTTTATTCAAAAATTTTTATATTACTTTATATATATTATATATTATTTTTTATTTATTTCATTACATATTTATGATAAAAATATTTTATATAAATGAATGAAAATTAAAATTATATTTATCTATTAATATTTTATAATATTTTTATATCAATTTTTTAGTCCTACATTTCAAACTAAAAATATATAAATTGAGATTTTATTAAAATTTTATAATTCATGCATTGTTTCATTTGCTTTTGTATATTCCATTACATTTTTTTATTTATATTATTTACAATTTATGTATTAATATTATTAAATAATATAAATATAATTAATATATTTTTTATTTTAAAATATTTTGGATAGATTAAAGAGTTAATTTAATTAAATTACTTGATTATATACTTTATTTTTAAATCTTTTTACTTTACAACTCACCGACAATGTTAGATGGTCATATAATAATAAGGTGGATCTTAGTTACATACTTTTAGGGTCAGAGGAGAGATGAAAGTTGTATTTGTTACAATTAAGTTTATAATGTAATATACTCTTAGCCAAAAGAAAAAATTATAATGCAATACACACACAATTTTTCTACTTTAATCATAATCCACTACATCAGTAATAGATCACACAGTTTCATTCTTTGAAATATATATTTTGTGGGATTTTATGAAATTTGAAGCGCCAAAGCGCATTACTTACTTGTGATTTATTTATTAGGGTGTCAATCTAATGTATACGTTTTAATCATTGCATGAAAAATAGTTAGTCCTTTAAATTAATTTGTCAAATATCGGATAAAATCATTTTTCTATTCTGGTGGGTTAAATTTATAAAATGAAGTGGATTTCTTCTTCAATTCAAAGTGAAATATGAATTGAAAATTTAAAAGTTGATTACGTTATATGAACACATAATAGATTTCTTATATTTAATGTATTATGAATACTAATAAAATTACAATGGATACAAACAATTAATTGATTGAGATTATTAATTAAGTCATTGCAAACTAACAAATATTCTATTATTCTTTCACTATAATTTTAAGTTAGAAATACTATATTAGTTGGATAAAAAAAAATCTACATTGACATGCCAATAAAATTTATCAATTTTCATGTTAAATTTGATACAAATTCAAATTGTTATTAATTATTGATTATTTTTTATCATAAATTTTTTTATTCAAATTAGTTGTTTGAGTTTAAGTAGGATGAGATTACTTGCCAAACAAATAATTTTGAATATAAATATTTGAATTTGTCAAGAGTTTAAGATACGAAAGAGATATGTCATAAATACCTATATAAATTATGTATATTCCAATGTTGATTTTCATTGATAGATTATTTTATAAATAATCTCCCTCATTCTTAATTGGGTAATTCTACACTTTTCTTTTTTTCCTTGAGTTTAAAATCCTCCCCATTTCTTTCACCTAAACCCATCTAAGCAATTTGCCTCTACAAGTCAAGAGTTCAAGGTATGAAAGAGTTCAAAGTATCTATAACGATTATGTATATTTTAATCTTGATTTTCATTGGCAACACTATTTTATATGTAATCTCCCTTGTTCTTAAATGGGTAATTCTATACTTTTTTTCTAATGAAAATATAATTTATTAAGCTAAAAAGTGAGTAATATTATAAAGTACAACCTCTCTAATCAGAGGTGAAATTTGGGACAGACTACTTAATTCATCTTTAATCACCTTCAATATTCATTTAGCCATTTCATGAGTTACCCCATTACAAGCTCTAGGACACTATATCATGAAAACAAAAGAAACACTATTCAACAAATTAGGCATGGATCATAAACTACTTTTTCCCACCATGGACAATTCGCTTGCCTTAAAAAAGCATCAATAGTTATCTTAGAATCACTTTTCATTTGGACTTTCCTAAAATAAAAATTATTAGCCATCAAAATTCCTTTGTGGATAGCCAAAAACTCCAAGTTTAAGACCAAGGAACAATTAAAATTATCATACCACATGCCTAATATGTGACTTTCACAATTGCAAGCCATTGCAGCCATAGTAGATCTTCTTTTCACGTAAGTGGAATCCATGTTAATTTTGCTTGTATCATACCTTGGGGGTGTCCAATAACTTGGTCTTGGCCATTAGTCACACCTGACCCAAAACCCCTGTGTGCTTGCTCATTTTAGATTCTAGCATCATCAACCTTAATACCCTCTAAAATTAACCTAGATAGTCTTTCAATGTTGATCACTTCTTTCTTGTGTACCACCTTGTTTTGCTTTTCCTAAATTCAACGAAAGGGTATCTCTTTGAAGGCTACCATGCAAGATTAGAATGTAGATTTTCAACATTCAAATTTTCTATCATCTCCCATCAACAACACCTGAAGAAATTCCATTGCAGGATTAGAATGTAGATTTTCAACATTGAAACCTCTAAAGCGCGCTTATGTTAACCTTGTAATCTCGCATCTTTCCGTGAGATGGATTTTGGTCTCCAATTCTAGTAAGCAAAGGAGGCACAAGATTAATTTTGAATTCATTAATTGGCTTAAGCGAGTTTTTGTAGGTGAGACCCCACTACCAAATCTCCATACTGTATTATGGTAGCTAGGACGTATATTCAAATTCTATAGATTGTTCCACATTTTTTCTTGCTTCTAAGAAGTAGCAAAGATGGGTAATTCTACATTTGTCTTATTTTCCTTGAGTTTAAACATAATCCCGCCTCCTCCCTCCCTTTCTTTCACCTAGACTCATCCAACCAAATTTCCTCTACAAGTTAAGTCATTAGACAAGAGGCAATTAGATAATATAGTAGAATAATTTACCTTACTTCCTTAATAGGTTATAGAATTTTATACCTAATTAATTTTATTTATTTTTTGAAATAATTTTTTTATAAAAAATTTTATTTTTTTAGATAAAAAAATATCATATGTAATTATAATTTGTGATTAAACAAGATATTTAAAACTATAATAAAAAAGTAATTTCTTATTTTAAAAAATGATCTTCTATCGAATTTTTTATATTTAATATCAAATATATAAGTTATTTTTTATTATTTTAATCTTTTATAATTATATTCTTCTAAAAAATATTTTTCATCAAACCAATTGTTAAAACAATTGAACCCTAGGGAGCAGTTGCAACCCTTGTCCCTTTACTATAGATTAGTCAATTGACTAGTGTCACAAGTTGGAATTGTGCACTAGTTGATCAAGCAAACAAGTTCCGATTAAGCTGAAACTTGACAGATAAATCAAGCATATGATGGAGACCTTGTAACTTAAATTTGGGGTCATTCCAAGTTGTGTACCATTTTTTTCTATTTTCTATATATTTGTATTTTACTTGTATTTTTTACTAAGGTAAACTTGTCCATGCAAGTAGGAAAGTATATGGTTGTGATCCTTACATTTTTATCTTTATACCAGTGTATTTTTGTAGTAAAATTCCACCCGGAACTTGTCCAAAACCCCTTATGACAGCTTGAAAGAAGTACGTCTACTCCTGCCAAATGGGGTTTGGTTCATAAGGCTCATTAGGGGAGGAGTGTTAGGTGACCTTGGTGGGAACCTTGCACTAGCCTAGGGGATGAAATGTGTGGCTTGGTGCCTCCCTTGCACATTTTCAACACTGTAATGAAGGATTATATGAATAATAGAAGTAGCTTCTCTTCTAAAAATGATGTCCCAAATTTTAGCCGATTTTGACTGCATTTGCCTGTATTTATCCGAATTGTATGTTTTGCACTTGTGCGCTTCGTGTTTGCCTTTAATACGCTTTATGCTATGTGTTGAGCTATCTTTGCCCCTACTTGTGCGTGTTTTGGTTGCCTTGGTTATTTATCTTTCACTGTGCTCTTTATATTGTTGCTTGCTCGATATGTTAGCCCACTTGGGTGTGATGGGATTGATCTTTGGTTGGCTTGTCTTCAAGTTGTTGATAGCAAGTGCCGCCACAATCTAGCAAGTGAAGTTGTCAACTTGTGACATTTGGTATCAGAGCGGGTTTTGACTCGCTTTAGTGATCGCTTTGAGATTGCTGGGAAATTCTAAAGAGCAATAACAACCATGTCTAATACTGTGCACATAGCGGAGTTGGAGACCCGAATGGGGAAGTAGATGATTTGTACAAAGCAATTGAAGAGATGTAGACTCGTGATATTCTCGAGCTAATTGAGCAAGTTAGGGAATAGGAAGGGGTCACAATTCGAGTTACGGGTATCGAGTCTTATTTGGGCCTTAACCAAGAGACCTCAAGTGCCAATGCTAAAGGTAACTTGGGTGATTCTGTTCGATATTTGAGAACCGAGCTGGCTGATGTCAAGGCCTAGCTCAAAGTTATTACAATGGCATTAGGGAACCAAGGCCCCAACCTAGTAGCACCAGAGTATGGGCTTATGAGGGTACCTGAAGCTTGATGTTTTGCAGGGGTAAAAGATGCCAAAGAGTTGGAAATTTTCTCTTTGACATGGAACAATACTTTTGAGTAGTTCGGCCAGATTTGAAGGAAACAAAGGTGATAATCGCCACCATGTACTTAGTTGGTGATGCTAAACTTTAGTGGCAGACCAAATATAAAGATATATTGGCAGGTCGATGCATTATCAATACTTAAGAAGACTTAAAGAGATAGTTAAAGTCCTAGTTCTTTCCTAAAAATGTTGAGTACACGGCCCAATGCCAGCTTCGTGACCTAAAACAAACTGGTGCCATTCAAGAGTATGTGAAAAAGTTCTTAGCTTTGATGTTAGACATCCGAGATATGTTAGAAAATGATAAGATGTTCTTCTTTCTTGAGGGTCTTAAATCGTGGGTGACGACTGAACTCCAGAGACAGCGGGTTCAAGATTTGCCTATTGCTCTAGTTGTTGCTAAACACTTAATCGACTACCACGCTAAGAACCCTAGCAAGAAGTCCCAAACTAGAAATGGATCTTCTTCTAGCAGAAGTGGGGGACAGTCGAACAAGTTAAGTAAGGGTAAGAGTGGGCAAGAGTGAGGAAGGAGATAACAAGAAAAGTCCCACCAGTGCAAATTCAGCCTCATCTTGGAATGCCAATAATAATGGAGGGAAGAAACCCCTAGCCTATTTCTTATGTAAGGGTCAGCACAAAATGGTTGATTGTCCACAAAAAGTTAGCCTTAATGTTATACAAGTCTCAAACAAGAATCAAGACGAGGAGGAGGAGGATTGCAATAGTGAAGAGGACCTAGCTCCGAGGATAGGTGCATTACGGATTCTTGGTGCCTTGAAGAAGCAGGCTGAAAAAGGGAAAAATAGTCCAAGCTAGGGCCTCATATATGTAAAAGGGCAGATAGCAGGGAAAACTGCCACTAGCGTAATGGTGGACATTAGTGCCACTCATAACTTCATCTCTAAAGCGGAAGCTAAAAGGCTTGGTCTAAAGTTGGAGAAGGACTCAGGCCGTATGAAAGTTATAAATTCCAAAGCCTCTACCACTGCAGGGGTGCTAAGAAGAGTTCCTCTTGAGGCTTGGTCTGAAGCTTAGCTTGTGGCAAGGAAAAGCAAACTTCGTAGTCATTGAGATGGACAATTTGATGTGATATTAGGGATGGAGTTCCTCTTAACTCACCAGGTCATGCCAGTGTGCTACAGTAAGCTATCTTTTATTCATGGGGAATAACCTATATATGGTACCAATACAAATGAAGTAAACTCGAAAGAGACAAGGCTCTTATCGGCTATGCAATTTAAAAAGGGTTTGAAATAGAGAGAACCATCATTCGTGGCAACAATTGTGGGAGGTAAGAGAAATGAAAAAGGAGAATTGGCAATCGAAGCAATTTAGGACGTGTTGGAAGAGTATAAAGATGTCATGCTTGAAAAATTACCTCTGTGCCTTCCTCCGCAATGGGATATTGATCACTGAATCGAATTATTGCCAGGTACAAAACCTCCCGCAAGAAGTCCTTATCGAATGGCTCCTCCTGAATAGCTAACTATAAAAATAGTTGAAGGAGTTATTGGATGATGGATTCATCCAACCTTCGAAAGCACTGTTTAGAGCATCGGTGCTATTTCAAAAGAAGTAGGATGGTAGTCTTCGACTATATGTAGACTATCGAGCCTTAAATAGAGTAACAATGCGAAACAGGTATTCAATTTTCTTTGGTTCAAAACTTATTCAATTGGTTAAGCAAGTGCAAGGTACTTCACCAAATTGGACCTGAGATCAGGATACTATCAAGTGAAGGTGGCGAAGGAAGATATAGCGAAGACTACTTGTGTTACCCAGTATGGAGCCTTTGAGTTTCTAGTGATGCCTTTCGGGTTAACCAATGCCTCCTGCTACATTTTTTTACTCTCATGAACCAGGTGTTCCATGACTTTTTGGATAAGTTCGTGGTCGTCTACCTGGATGACATTATTTTGTTTAGTTCCACATGGAAGAACATGTTAAGCATTTTGCGACTGGTGTTTGGAAGATTAAAAGAACATCAGTTATATATGAAGAAGGAGAAATGCTCCTTCGCTCAGGAACACGATCAAGTTTTTTAGGCATGTTATTGACCATAGGAAGGATCTGTATTGGACTTAGAGAAGGTGAAATAGCTATCCAGGAGTGGGAAGTCTCTATGAAGGTGATCGAGTTAAGATCTTTTTAAGGCTTACAAATTACTATCATCGATTTTAGAAGGATACTCTAAACTGATAACACCATTGACAGGCCTTCTTAAGAAAAATGTAGCTTGGAAGTGGAATGAAAATTGCCAAGCTGCATTTGAGGAATTGAAAACAGGCTGTGACTGGGACCTTGTGCTTACCCTTACCTGATATATCCAAGCCCTTAAGGTTCAGACAGATGCCTCTGACTTTGCATTGGGTAGAGTTTTACTCCAAGAGAGCCATAAGTTGTCAAAAGTTGAGCGGAGATATATGACACAGAAGAAGGAGATGCTAGCAATCATTCATCATTACTGCTTAAGGTATGAAGGCATTACTTACTTAGGTTAAAATTTGTGTTGAAAACTAACAACTCTGCAGTTAGCCACTTTTTCACACAATCAAAGTTAACCCTAAAGCAGGGCTGTTGGCAAGAGTTTCCTAGCCGGAATTTGATTTTGAATTCAAGCATAAGGTGGGACAGAAAAACTAAGTGGCAGATGACCCTTAGTCGGAAGACCATGCTTGCAACAATGGCATTGATGGCTTGCACTGCGAGAAATCAAGTCAATACCACAATGCAGGAATGCATAAGGGAGAGTCTACCTAAAGATCCGATGGCCCAAACCATTATGAATCTTGCTAAGGAGAGCAAAACCGATAGTTTTAGGTCGAAGATGATCTACTATGGGCAAAAGGGAGAAGACTCTTCGTTCCTAAAGCTGGCGATCTAAGGAAAGTGCTTCTAAAGGAGTGCCATAATACTTTATGGGCGGATCATCCGAGATGGCAGAGGACTCATGCATTGCTAAAGTAGGACTATTATTAGCCATAAATGCAGGATGATGTGGTCAATTATACGAAGACCTGTCTTATCTGCCAATAAGATAAAGCTGTGAAGGAGAAAGCTGCAAGACTTTTGGAGCCCTTAGAAATACCCAGCAAACCTTGGGAAAGTGTGTCTCTAGACTTCATTTCCAACCTTCCTAAGGTCGGGGATCTATCCACTATCTTGGTGGTAATAGATCACTTTTTAAAGTATGAAATATTCATTCCTGCTCTAAAGTATTGCTCGGCAGAGGAGACAACTCGTTTGTTCTTTAAATTTGTTAA